>JAQISU010001060.1:0-33303 GCA_029339505.1 Unio delphinus | reverse complement strand
CCAGCCGCTGCCGCTGTTCATCAAATGGGACGACGCCGAATACGGTCTGCGTGCCGGCGAGCACGGCTACCCGACGGTCACGCTGCCCGGCGCCGCGATCTGGCACATGGCGTGGAGCGACAAGGACGACGCGATCGACTGGCAGGCCTACTTCCACCTGCGCAATCGGCTGGTGGTCGCCGCGCTGCACTGGGATGGCGACGTCAACGGCCTGGTCCGCAGTCACCTCAAGGCAACGCTGAAACACCTTGCCTGCCTTGAATATTCAACGGTCGCGATTCAGAACAGAGCGATCGACGACTTCCTGGCCGGTCCGGAGCACATCTTCTCGATTCTGGAATCGGGGCTGCCCGAGGTGCACCGACTGCGCAAGGAGTACCCGGACGCCGTCGTGCTGCCCGCGGCCAGCGAGCTGCCGGCGCCGCAGAACAAGACCAAGGCGATGAAGCCGCCGGTGAACCCGGTGTCGATCAGCTACCGGCTGGTCCGCGGGATCCTGCACAACGCCACCAAGGCCGACCCGGAAAGCCACCGGCGTCCGGAGTTCAACGTGCCGACCCAGGATGCGCGCTGGTTCCGGCTGTGCACCGTCGACGGCGTCACCGTCACCACGGCCGACGGCTGCGGCGTGGTCTACCGGCAGCGCGATCGACGCAAGATGTTCCGCCTGCTGCTCAAGTCGCTGCGCCGCCAGCGTCAGCTGTTGAGCCGGTTCGACGCGATGCGCCGGGTGTACCGGGGCGCGCTGCCGGTGCTGTCCAGCAAGCAGAAGTGGGAGACCGTGCTGCTGCCGGAAGCAAGCCAACATGGCTGAACCGGCGGTGCCAAGCGGCGAAGTAGCCGTGATGGTGGCCGTTCAGTCGGCACTGGCTAACCGCCCCGGGGTGCTGGCCACCGCGCGCGGAATGTCTCACTTCGGCGAGCACAGCGTCGGTTGGCTGATCGTCGAACTGCTGGGCGCCCTGTTGCGGGAGCGCCGCCGCCGCGAATGGCTGGTGGCCGTCGCCGGCACGTTCGCCGCGCACGCGGCCGCCGTGCTGATCAAACGGGTGGTGCGACGTAAACGCCCGCACGATCCGGCCGTCGCGGTCAATGTCGGCACCCCCAGCCAGCTGAGCTTCCCGTCCGCGCACGCCACCTCCACGACGGCCGCGGCCATCCTGATGGGCCGCGCCACCGGACTGCCGCTGCCCGCCGTGCTGGTTCCGCCGATGGCGCTGTCGCGGATACTGCTGGGCGTGCACTATCCCAGCGATGTGGCTTTCGGCGTGGCGCTCGGCGCCGCGGTCGCCCGCCTTGCACTCTGGCTCGATAGAAAGTCGAGATAGGTGTGGCGGAGATGAGCGAAGACGTGGTGACCGGAAAACCTCCGGCGAACCTATTCACCGGGTTGATCAAGGCCGTGCGCCCGCGCCAGTGGGTGAAGAACGTCTTGGTGGTGGCCGCGCCGGTGGCCGCCGCCGGCCGTGGTGTCCGGTACGACTACGCCGAGGTGGCGACCAAGGTCGGCGTGGCGTTCGTCGTGTTCTGCCTGGCGGCCTCGGCGATCTACCTGGTCAACGACGTCCGCGACGTCGAGGCCGACCGGGAGCACCCCACCAAGCGATTCCGGCCGATCGCGGCCGGCGTGGTGCCCGAATGGCTGGCCTACGCGCTGGCCGTCGTGCTGGGCGCGGCGTCCCTGGGGATTTCCTTCTGGCTCACACCGAACCTTGCGGTGGTGATGGGCGTCTACCTCACGATGCAGCTGGCTTACTGCTTCGGCCTGAAACACCAAGCGGTGATGGACATCTGCATCGTGTCGTCGGCTTATCTGCTCCGCGCGATCGCCGGGGGTGCGGCCACCGACATCCCGCTGTCCCAATGGTTCTTGCTGACGGCGGCGTTCGGTTCGCTATTCATGACGGCGGGCAAGCGCTACGCCGAGCTGCAGTTGGCCGAGCGCACCGGGGCCGCGATCCGCAAATCGCTGGAGAGCTACACCAGCACCTATCTGCGGTTCGTCTGGACGATGTCGGCCACCGCCGTGGTGCTCTGCTACGGGCTGTGGGCGTTCGAGCGCGACAACCATTCCGGATCGTGGTTCGCCGTGTCGATGGTCCCGTGGACCATCGCGATCCTGCGCTATGCGGTCGACGTCGACGGCGGACTGGCCGGCGCGCCCGAAGACATTGCGCTGCGTGACCGGGTGTTGCAGCTGCTGTTCCTGGCGTGGATCGCAACAGTTGGTGCCGCCGTTGCCTTCGGCTAGCCCGGGTCTGGAGGCGCTCAAGCGCTTCAACGGCACGGTGATGCGCCGCCGGCCGAGGGTCGGGCGAGGTGGCCGGCAGCCGTTCCCGTACGACGTCGTGGTTCGGGTCAGCCTGTGGGTGAGCGTCGCGGTGGTCGCCGTGCTCTTCGGCTGGGGGGCGTGGGAGCGGCGCTGGATCGCCGACGACGGGCTGATCGTGCTGCGCACGGTGCGCAACCTGCTGGCCGGCAACGGGCCGGTGTTCAACCAGGGCGAGCGGGTCGAGGCGAACACCTCCACGGCGTGGACCTACCTGATGTACATCGGAAGCTGGGTCGGCGGCCCGGTGCGCATGGAGTACGTGGCGCTGGCGCTCGCGCTGGTGCTGTCGGTGTCGGGCGTGGCGCTGCTGATGCTGGGCGCCGGCCGGCTCTATGCCCCCAGCCTGCGGGGACGCCGGGCGATCATGCTGCCCGCCGGGGCGCTGGTCTACATCGCGCTGCCGCCGGCGCGCGACTTCGCCACCTCCGGGCTGGAGAGCGGCCTGACGCTGGCCTATCTGGGGTTGCTGTGGTGGCTGATGGTCCGCTGGGCGCAGCCGCTGCGGAATCGGCCGGACAGCGACGTGTTCTTGGGCATCCTGGCCTTCGTCGCGGGGTTCAGTGTGCTGGTGCGGCCGGAGCTGGCGCTGATGGGCGGCCTGGCCCTGATCATGATGCTGATCGCGGCCCGGACCTGGCGCCGTCGGGTGCTGATCGTGGTGGCGGGCGGGTTCCTTCCGGTGGCCTACCAGATCTTCCGGATGGGCTATTACGGCTTGCTGGTGCCCGGGACGGCTCTGGCCAAGGACGCCGCTGGTGACAAGTGGTCCCAGGGCATGATTTACCTCTCGAACTTCGTCTCGCCCTACGCCGTGTGGCTGCCGGTGCTGCTGCTGGTGCCGCTGGGGGTGCTGCTGATGGCGGTGCGGCGGCGGCCGTCGTTCTTGCGCCCGATGCCCGCGCCCAATTACGGCCGGGTGGCGCGTGCGGTGCAAAGCCCACCGGCGGTGGTGGCTTTCGTCCTCGTGAGCGGGCTGTTGCAGGCCCTCTACTGGACCCGGCAGGGCGGCGATTTCATGCACGCACGGGTGCTGTTGGCGCCGCTTTTTTGTTTGCTGGCCCCGGTCGCCGTGATCCCGGTGCTGATCCCCGACGGGCAGGACTTCTCCCGCGAAACGGGTTACTGGCTGGCCGGCGCCGCCAGCCTGCTGTGGCTCGGTATCGCGGGCTGGTCACTGTGGGCAGCAAACTCGCCGGGGATGGGTTACGACGCCACCCACGTCACCTACAGCGGCATTGTCGACGAACGCCGCTTCTATGCCCAGGCGACCGGCCACGCGCACCCGCTGACCGCCGCCGATTACCTCGATTACCCGAGGATGGCGGCGGTGCTGGCGGCGCTGGACAACACCCCGGACGGGGCGTTGTTGCTGCCGTCCGGCAACTACATTCAGTGGGACATCGTGCCCCAGCTGCAGCAGCCACCGCCGGCCCCGGGCAGCCCCCCCGACAGCAAACCGCCGCAAAAGCCGCAACATGCAGTGTTTTTCACGAACCTGGGGATGCTGGGCATGAACGTCGGGCTCGATGTCCGGGTGATCGACCAGATCGGGTTGGCGAACCCGCTGGCCCAGCACACGCAGCGGCTGACGCACGGCCGGATCGGGCATGACAAGAACCTCTTCCCGGACTGGGTGATCGCCGACGGGCCGTGGGTGAAGATGTATCCGGGGATTCCGGGCTACCTCGATGCGAATTGGGTCGCCCAGGCGGTCGCGGCGCTGCAGTGTCCCGAGACCAAGGCGGTGCTGGCGTCGGTGCGCGCCCCGATGTCGCTGCACCGGTTCGTCTCAAACTTCTTGCACTCCTTCGAATTCACCGCGTACCGAATCGACCGGGTCCCGCTCTACGAGCTCGCCAGGTGCGGCCTGCCGGTACCAGACCGGTCTCCACCGCCGCCCCGCGAATGAATATTGCGTGGAGAAATCTCACACATCTCGGCCGCATCACAATTTTCCTAATCCACACATGCACAGCTAATTCACATTTGCATCTTCACCAGTAACTGTTGACCCCTCGGCACATGCGAAAATGCTATTTTCCTGCACCGAATCCGGGCCGAAAATCCCACCAAATCGCCGCCGGGACCGGGTTTGCGGAGCGTTCTCGATGAGAGCCCGTGCGCTTTCGTGTGGTTGACTACACGGGCACTGCTGCGCCACGCGTATGCAGTACGACCCCAATCAACGACGCGCCCTGCTCAAGGACGCGCCGAAAGGATGAGGAAGCAAGAATGACGCTTGTTGACAGGTTTCGCGGCGCCGTGGCACGTATGCCACGTCGGCTCGTGGTGGGTGCCGCAGGTGCGGCTCTGCTCTCGGGTCTGATTGGCGTCGTGGGGGGCCCGGCGACCGCAGGGGCGTTCTCTCGCCCGGGTCTGCCGGTGGAGTACCTGCAGGTTCCGTCGGCCGCAATGGGCCGCGACATCAAGATCCAGTTCCAGAGCGGCGGCGCCAACGCGCCCGCGCTGTACCTGCTGGACGGCATGCGCGCGCAGGACGACTTCAACGGCTGGGACATCAACACTCCCGCGTTCGAGTGGTACAACCAGTCGGGCATCGCGGTCGTGATGCCGGTCGGTGGCCAGTCCAGCTTCTACTCCGATTGGTACGCGCCCGCCTGCGGTAAGGCCGGCTGCACCACGTACAAGTGGGAGACCTTCCTGACCAGCGAGCTGCCGCAGTACCTGTCGGCCAACAAGCAGGTCAAGCCGACCGGCAGCGCTGCCGTCGGTCTGTCGATGGCCGGTTCGTCGGCGCTGATCCTCGCCGCCTACCACCCCGAGCAGTTCCCGTACGCCGGCTCGCTGTCGGCGCTGCTGGACCCGTCGCAGGGCATGGGACCGACCCTGATCGGTCTGGCCATGGGTGACGCCGGTGGCTACAAGACCAAGGACATGTGGGGGCCGTCCAGCGACCCGGCGTGGCAGCGCAACGACCCGTCGCTGCAGGTCGGCAAGCTGGTCGCGAACAACACCCGCATCTGGGTGTACTGCGGTAACGGCAAGCCGTCCGACCTCGGTGGCGACAACCTGCCCGCCAAGTTCCTGGAAGGCTTCGTCCGGACCAGCAACCTGAAGTTCCAGGACGCGTACAACGCGGCCGGCGGCCACAACGCCGTGTGGAACTTCGACGCCAACGGCACCCACGACTGGCCCTACTGGGGCGCGCAGCTGCACGCGATGCTGCCCGACCTGCAGTCGTCGCTAGGCGCAACCCCGGGTGCCGGACCGGCCACCGCTGCGGCTGCCCCGAGCCAGGGCACGTAACACCTTTAGATCAACGAGATTGGCGGCGGGAACCCCTCGGGGTCCCGCCGTTAGTCGTTTGCGGTGTGACCTGTTTCACTACCCTGCGGGTCGGCTCCAGTTCGGCCCTGGTTACTGTGCAAACACAGCGACTACACGATGGAGGGTGGACATGGGTAGCGTGCGGGGTCTGTCAACGCTTCTACGGGTGCTCTGCGTTGCCGCGTTAACACTCGGATTCGGCGGTGTGGCGGCAGGAATCACGGGCAACGCCCGAGCTGCGGGTTACGAGACGCTGATGGTGCCGTCGGGCGCCATGGGCCGTGACATCCCGGTCGCCTTCCTCGGCGGCGGTCCGCACGCCGTATATCTGCTGGACGCCTTCAACGCCGCCCCCGATGTCAGCAACTGGGTGACCGCGGGCAACGCGATGGGCACGTTGGGCGGCAAGGGCATCTCCGTGGTCGCGCCGGCCGGTGGCGCCTGGAGCATGTACACCAACTGGGAGCAGGACGGCAGCAAGCAGTGGGACACCTTCCTGTCCTCCGAGCTGCCCGACTGGCTGGCCGCCAACAAGGGCTTGGCCCCCGGCGGCCACGCCGCCGTCGGTGCTTCCCAGGGCGGCTACGCCGCGATGGCGCTGGCCGCCTTCCACCCCGACCGCTTCGGCTTCGCCGGCTCGCTGTCCGGTTTCCTCTACCCGTCGAACACCACCACGAACGGCGCGATCCTGGCCGGACTGCAGCAGTTCGGCGGCGTGGACGGCAACGGGATGTGGGGCGCCCCGCAGCTGGGCCGGTGGAAGTGGCACGACCCGTACGTGCACGCGTCGCTGCTGGCTCAGAACAACACCCGGGTGTGGGTCTGGAGCCCGACCAACATGAACGGCGATGCGGCCGCGATGATCGGGCAGGCCGGCGAGGCGATGGGCAACAGCCGCATGTTCTATTCGCAGTACCGCAATGACGGCGGCCACAACGGCCACTTCGACTTCCCGGCCGGCGGCGACAACGGCTGGCGCTCGTGGGCCGGGCAGCTGGGCGCCATGTCGGGCGAGATCGTCGGGGCCATCCGCTAACCGCGCGGACCCGCTCGCAGGACGGCCGGCGCCGCGCGCCGAGCCGGTACCGTGTATTGAGCAGCAGAGGGCGGCATGGCCGCTTGCCTACGAACGAGCTGCGACCCACCGACTCTGCTAGCAGGAGAACATGGCTACGAACGCCCAGCGCCAGCGCAAGCGGCGCCGGATCCTGGCCTGGGTGGCCGCGCTGTCCATGGCCGGCGTCGTGTTGTTGGTCATCGTGGCCGTGGTGACGATGCTGCGCAGCACCGAGGCGCCGCCCAGCGCGGTCCCGCCCGGCATCCTGCCGCCGTCCTCGACGACGACGCATCCGCACAAGCCGCGACCGGCTTCGCAGGACGCTTCCTGCCCCGACGTTGAACTGCTGGTGATTCCCGGGACGTGGGAGTCCTCTCTGCAGGACGATCCGCTGAACCCGATGCAGTTCCCTAATGCGTTGCTGCACAACATGACCGGGGCGATCGGCCAGCAGTTCCCGGCCTCGCGGGTGCAGACTTTCACCGTCCCGTACACCGCTCAATTCAACAATCCGCTGGGCGGCGTCAAGCAGATGTCCTACAACGACAGCCGGGCCGAAGGCACCCGCGCGGCAGTCCAGGCGCTGACCGACATGAACAACAAGTGCCCGCTGACCAGCTATGTGTTGGCCGGTTTCTCGCAGGGCGCGGTGATCGCCGGCGACATCGCCAGTGACATCGGCAACGGCCGCGGGCCCGTCGACGACGACCTGGTCCTGGGTGTGACGCTGATCGCCGACGGCCGCCGCCAGCAAGGCGTGGGCAACGACGTCGGCCCCAACCCGCCGGGCGAGGGCGCCGAGGTCACCCTGCACGAGGTGCCGATGTTGTCCGGACTGGGCTTGACGATGACCGGCGCCCGGCCCGGCGGCTTCGGGGACCTCAACAGCAAGACCAACGAGATCTGCGCGACGGGCGATCTGATCTGCGCCGCACCGAACGAAGCGTTCAGCGTCGCGAACCTGCCGAATACACTCAACACGCTGGCCGGCGGCGCGGGCCAGCCGGTTCACGCCATGTACGCCACCCCCCAGTTCTGGAATCTGGATGGCGCCCCGGCCACGGATTGGACGCTGAACTGGGCGCGTAATCTCATCGAGAACGCGCCACACCCCAAGCACGGGTGACTGCGCGGGCGGCCCTGAACATTGCCGGGACAGCGCTGGTGGGTTTGCGCAGAGCTGGGCAAGGGGACACAGCGCTTTGGTAGGCGGTACCGGTGGCAATCGGCGGTACCTTGAGATTTGGTCTGCCGCGCGCCGCCGCCTAACATTAAGAGAAAACTAAGAGCGATTTAGAGTTTGGCGGTTTCCGACCGAGTCGAAGCTCGGACGGACCGGCGCAAGTTTGCGCCGTGTACCACGCCGGCCCGCGCAGAGGACATCGTCGGCAACGCCGACACTAGGACCGCCGGAGTAGCTGACCGGCGATCGTTAACAGGAGAGGGCGGCATGGCCTACCACAACCCGTTCATCGTGAACGGAAAGATCAAGTTCCCGGAGAACACGAACTTGGTCAAGCACGTTGAGAAGTGGGCGAAGGTGCGCGGCAGCAAGCTGGCCTACCGCTTCATCGACTACTCCACCGAGCGCGACGGGGTCTATCGCGACATCGTCTGGTCGGAGTTCAGCGCCCGCAACCGCGCCGTGGGCGCCCGCCTGCAGCAGGTCACCGAGCCCGGCGACCGGATCGCCATCCTGTGCCCGCAGGACCTCAACTACCTCGTTGCCTTCTTCGGCGCGCTGTACGCCGGTCGCATCGCGGTGCCGCTGTTCGACCCGGCCGAGCCGGGTCATATCGGCCGCCTGCATGCGGTGCTCGACGACTGTGCACCCTCGACGATCCTGACCACCACCGAGTCCGCCGAAGGTGTTCGCAAGTTCATCCGGGCGCGGGCGGCTAAGGAACGGCCGCGCGTGATCGCCGTGGATGCGGTGCCCGACGAGGTCGCCGCCACCTGGGTCGCACCGGACGCGGACGAGGACACGATCGCCTACCTGCAGTACACCTCCGGGTCCACCCGCTCCCCAACCGGAGTGCAGATCACGCACCTGAACCTGCCCACCAACGTGCTGCAGGTACTGCAGGCCTTGGAGGGCACCGACGGCGACCGCGGCCTGTCCTGGCTGCCGCTTTTCCACGATATGGGCCTGATCACGGCGCTGTTGGCGCCGGTACTCGGTCACAGCTTCACGTTTATGACCCCCGCCGCGTTCGTCCGCCGGCCCGGCCGGTGGATCCGCGAACTCGCGCGTAAGCCCGACGACACTGGCGGCGTCTTCTCGGCCGCGCCGAACTTTGCGTTCGAACACGCCGCTGTCCGCGGCCTGCCGAAGGACGATGAGCCGCCGCTGGACCTGAGCAACGTCAAGGGCATCCTCAACGGCAGCGAGCCGGTGTCCCCGGCCTCGATGCGCAAGTTCTACGAGGCGTTCGCCCCGTACGGCTTGCCGAAGACGGCAATCAAGCCCTCCTACGGCCTGGCCGAGGCGACGCTGTTCGTGTCGACCACCCCACCGCACGAGCCGCCGACGGTCATCCACGTCGACCGCGACGAGCTGAACAACCAGCGCTTCGTCGAAGTGGCCGCCGACGCACCGAGCGCCGTCGCACAGGTTTCCGCGGGCAAGATCGGAGTCGACGAGTGGGCGGTGATCGTCGATCCCGACACGGCCACCGAGCTGCCCGACGGCCATGTCGGCGAGATCTGGTTGCACGGTAAGAACCTGGGCACCGGCTACTGGGGCAAGGAAGCCGAGACCACCGAGGTCTTCCGCAACATCCTCAAGTCGCGGATCAGCGAGTCGCACGCCGAGGGAGCCGAGGACGACGGGCTGTGGGTGCGTACCGGCGACTACGGCACCTACTTCAACGGCCACCTCTATATAGCGGGCCGGATCAAGGACCTGGTCATCATCGACGGCCGCAACCACTACCCGCAGGACCTCGAGTACTCGGCGCAGGAGGCCAGCAAGGCGTTGCGCACCGGATACGTCGCCGCCTTCTCGGTCCCGGCCAACGAGCTGCCGCAATCGGTGTTCGATAACCCGCACACCGGGCTCACGTTCGACCCGGACGACACCTCCGAGCAGTTGGTGATCGTCGCCGAGCGTGCCGCCGGCACGCACAAGCTCGACTATCAACCCATCGCCGACGACATTCGCGCGGCGATCGCCGTGCGTCACGGGGTGACCGTCCGTGACCTGCTGCTGGTCCAGTCGGGGACGATTCCCCGGACCTCCAGCGGCAAGATCGGGCATCGTGCCTGCCGCGCCGCCTACCTCGACGGCAGTTTGCGCAGCGGCGTCGGGTCCCCGACCGCATTTGCCAGTGAAACAGACTGAATTCAGGAACCATGGCTGACACAGAATCTGACCTGCCGGAAAACTCGGAAATCGCCGAAACCGCGGCCGCTGCTGAGCCCGGTGGGGACGCTCCCGCCAAGAAGACCGAGATGACGGTCCCCGAGATGCGGCAATGGCTGCGCAACTGGGTGGGCCGGGCCGTCGGGCAGTCGCCCGACGCGATCGACGAGTCGATCCCGATGGTGGAGCTCGGCCTGTCCTCGCGCGACGCGGTGGCGATGGCCGCCGATATCGAGGACATGACCGGTGTCACGCTGTCGGTCGCGGTGGCCTTCCAGCACCCGACCATCGAGTCGCTGGCCACCCGCATCATCGAGGGCGAACCGGAACGCCCCGACGATGGCCCCGACGGCGCCGACTGGACCCGCACCGGCCCGGCCGAGCGCGTCGACATCGCGATCGTCGGGTTGGCCACCCGGCTGCCGGGCGACATGAACAGCCCGGACGAAACCTGGCAGGCCCTGATGGAGGGTCGCGACGCGATCACCGACCTGCCCGAAGGGCGTTGGTCGGAGTTCCTCGAAGAACCCCGGCTGGCCGAGCGCATCGCCGCCGCGCGCACCCGCGGCGGTTACCTGAAGGACATCAAGGGTTTCGACTCGGAGTTCTTCGCGGTCGCCAAGACCGAGGCCGACAACATCGACCCGCAACAGCGGATGGCGCTGGAAATGACGTGGGAGGCGCTCGAGCACGCCCGCATCCCGGCGTCCAGCCTGCGCGGTGAGGCCGTCGGCGTCTATGTCGGCTTCACCAACGCCGACTACGGCTTCCTGGCCATCTCGGACCCGACCGTCGCGCATCCCTACGCGATCACCGGTAACTCCCACGCGATCATCGCCAACCGGGTGTCCTACTTCTATGACTTCCGCGGCCCGTCGGTCGCCGTCGATACCGCCTGCTCGAGTTCGTTGGTGGCAACCCATCAAGCGGTGCAGGCGCTGCGCAACGGTGAGTGCGAGGTCGCGGTTGCCGGTGGTGTCAACGCGCTGATCACTCCCGCGGTGACGCTCGGTTTCGACGAAATCGGCGCGGTGCTGGCACCCGACGGCCGGATCAAGTCCTTCTCCGCCGACGCCGACGGCTACACCCGCTCCGAGGGCGCCGGCATGGTGGTGCTCAAGCGGGTCGACGACGCCCGCCGCGACGGCGACCAGATCCTGGCCGTCATCGCCGGTAGCGCCATCAACCACGACGGCCGGTCTAACGGCCTGATCGCGCCCAACCAGGATGCGCAGGCCGAGGTGCTGCGCCGGGCGTACAAGGATGCCGGCATCGACCCGCGCAACGTCGACTACATCGAGGCGCATGGCACCGGCACCATCCTCGGTGACCCGATCGAGGCCGAGGCGCTGGGTCGGGTGGTTGGCCGGAACCGACCGGCTGATAGGCCGGCGCTGCTGGGCGCGATCAAGACCAACATCGGTCACCTGGAATCGGCGGCCGGCATCGCCAGCATGGCCAAGGTCGTGCTGGCGCTGCAGTACAACAAGCTGCCGCCGTCGATCAACTTCGCCGGGCCCAGCCCGTACATCGATTTCGACGGTATGCGCCTGAAATTCGTTGATACCGCGACGGATTGGCCGCGCTACGGCGGCTACGCCGTGGCCGGGGTGTCGAGCTTCGGCTTCGGCGGGGCCAACGCGCACCTGGTGCTGCGCGAGGTCTTGCCGCGCGACTACTACGAGCGCACCACCGAGCCCGCGGTAACCCCCGTCGCCCAAGGCGAGCAGGCCGAGGCGCCCACGTTAGAAGGCCACGCGCTGCGGTTCGACGATTTCGGCAACATCATCACCGACGATTTCGAAGTCCCGGACTTCGAGCCCGAGCTGCCCGGCGTCACCGACGAGGCGCTGGCTCTCAAAGCGGCTGCGTTGGAAGAGCTTGCGGCACAACAGGAGTCGGAGCCCACCACGCCGCTGATCCCGCTCGCGGTGTCGGCGTTTTTGACCTCGCGCAAAAAGGCCGCGGCCGCGGAGCTGGCGGACTGGATGGAAAGCCCCGAGGGGCAGGCGTCGTCGCTGGAGTCGATCGGGCGCGCGCTGTCGCGGCGCAACCACGGCCGTTCGCGCGCGGTGGTGCTGGCCCACGACCACGAGGAGGCCATCAAGGGCTTGCGCGCGGTCGCCGAGGGCAAGCAGCGCCCGAACGTGTTCAGCGTCGACGGGCCGGTGACCAACGGCCCGGTGTGGGTGCTCGCCGGTTTCGGCGCGCAGCACCGCAAGATGGGCAAGAGCCTGTACCTGCGTGACGCGGTCTTCGCCGAGTGGATCGAGAAGGTCGACGCCCTGGTGCAGGACGAGCTGGGTTACTCGGTGCTCGAGCTGATCCTCGACGATTCGCAGGACTACGGCATCGAGACGACTCAGGTCACCATCTTCGCGATCCAGATCGCGCTGGGCGAGCTGCTCAAGCATCACGGCGCCAAGCCGGCCGCGGTGGTCGGGCAGTCGCTGGGTGAGGCCGCGTCGGCCTACTTCGCCGGCGGTTTGTCGCTGCGCGACGCCACCCGGGCGATCTGCTCGCGCTCGCACCTGATGGGTGAGGGCGAGTCGATGCTGTTCGGCGAGTTCATCCGGCTGATGGCGCTGGTGGAGTACTCCGCCGACGAGATCAAGACGGTGTTCTCCGACTTCCCCGACCTGGAGGTGTGCGTCTACGCCGCACCGACCCAGACCGTCATCGGCGGCCCGCCCGAGCAGGTGGACGCGATCATCGCCCGTGCGGAGTCCGAGGGCAAGTTCGCGCGCAAGTTCCAGACCAAGGGCGCCAGCCATACCTCGCAGATGGATCCGCTGCTCGGCGAGCTGGCCGCGGAGCTGCAGGGCATCAAGCCGATGAGCCCGACGGCCGGGATCTACTCGACGGTGCACGAGGGCAGCTACGTCAAGCCCGGCGCCGACCCGATCCACGACGTCGACTACTGGAAGAAGGGGCTGCGCCACAGCGTCTACTTCACGCACGGCATCCGCAACGCCGTCGACAGCGGACACACCACGTTCCTGGAGCTGGCGCCCAACCCGGTCGCGCTGATGCAGGTGGGTCTGACCACGGCGTCGGCCGGGTTGCATGACGCGCAGCTGATCCCGACCCTGGCCCGCAAGCAGGACGAGGTCGAGTCGATCGTCTCGACGCTGGCGCAGCTCTATGTCCATGGACACGACCTGGACATCCGGACCATGTTCAGCCGGGCCCACGGGCCGCAGGACTACGCCCACATTCCGCCGACCCGGTTCAAGCGCAAGGAACACTGGCTCGACGCTCACTTCAGCGGCGACGGCTCAATCCTGATGCCCGGTACCCACGTCGCGCTGCCGGACGGCCGCCACGTGTGGGAATACGCACCGCGGGAGAAGACCGACCTGGCGGCGCTGGTGCGGGCCGCTGCGACGTCGGTATTGCCGGACGCGCAGCTGTCGGCCTCGGAGCAGCGGGCGGTGCCCGGCCTGGGTGCCCGGTTGGTGACGACGATGACGCGGCACCCTGGTGGGGCGTCGGTTCAGGTGCACGCCCGCATCGACGAGTCGTTCACGCTGGTCTACGACGCGCTGCTGACCCGGGGCGGTTCCGCTTCGGTGCTGCCGGCCGCGGTCGGCGCCGGCACGGCAATCTCGGGGACGGCCGTCGTCGACACCAATGCGGCAGCTGTTGCGGAGCCACTCGAAGAAGACGATGCCGAAACCCTCGGCGACAGCCTGACCACTCGCTACATGCCGGCCGGCTTCACCAAGTGGTCACCGGAGTCCGGCGAGACCATCGCCGACCGACTCGGCGCGATCGTCGCGGCGGCCATGGGCTATGACGCCGAGGACCTGCCGTGGGAGGTGCCGCTGATCGAGCTGGGCCTGGACTCGCTGATGGCGGTGCGGATCAAGAACCGCGTCGAGTACGACTTCGACCTGCCGCCAATCCAATTGACGGCGGTGCGCGACGCGAACCTCTACAACGTCGAGAAGCTGATCGAGTACGCGATCGAGCACCGCGACGAGGTCGATCAGCTGCACGAGGTCCAGAAGACTCAGACGGCCGACGAGATCGCCCGGGCGCAAGCCGAAATACTCAGTGGCGCAACGCCGGCCGCTTCGGACACGCCTGTGCCGGCGCCGCCTGCCTCGGACGCACCGCTTCCGCCTCCGCCGACGGATCCGTCCGGTCCGACCGGCAATGGTTCGGCCAACGGTGCCGCGCCGAATCTGGCCGGGGCAGCCGAGGCGCTGAACCAAGAGGCGGTCGCCAAGGCACTCAACTCCGACGTGCCGCCGCGCGATGCCGCCGAGCGGGTCACCTTCGCGACCTGGGCGATCGTCACGGGTAAGTCCCCGGGCGGCATTTTCAACACGCTGCCCAAGCTGGACGACGCCAGTGCCGCCAAGATGGCCGAGCGGCTTTCCGAGCGTGCCGAGGGACCGATCACCGCCGAGGACGTGCTGACCTCGGAGAACATCGAGGCGCTGGCCGAGAAGGTTCGTCAGTACCTCGAAGCCGGCGTGGTTGACGGGTTCGTCCGCACGCTGCGGGCCCGCCCCGAGGGTTCCGACAAGCCGCCGGTGTTCGTCTTCCACCCGGCCGGCGGCTCGACCGTGGTGTACGAACCGCTGCTCAACCGCTTGCCCGCGGACACTCCGATGTTCGGCTTGGAGCGCGTCGAGGGAACCATCGAAGAGCGTGCGGCGCAATACGTTCCGAAGCTGATCGAGCTGCAGGGCGACGGGCCCTACATCCTGGCGGGCTGGTCGCTGGGCGGGGTGCTGGCCTACGCCTGCGCGATCGGGCTCAAGAAGATGGGCAAGGACGTCGCCTGGGTGGGCCTGATCGACGCGGTGCGCGCCGGCGAAGAGGTCCCGCAGACCACGGAAGAGGTCCGCAAGCGCTGGGACCGCTACGCCCGCTTCGCCGAGAAGACCTTCCAGGTCACCATTCCGGCGATCCCGTACGAGCAGCTCGAGGAGCTCGACGACGAGGGCCAGATCCGGTTCGTGCTGGAGGCCGTCAGCCAGAGCGGCGTGCAGATCCCGGCCGGCATCATCGAGCACCAGCGCACGTCGTACCTGGACAACCGGGCGATCGACACCGCCGAGATCCAGCCATACGACGGGCATGTGACCCTCTACATGGCCGATCGCTACCATGACGACGCGATCATGTTCGAGCCGCGATACGCCGTTCGTAAGCCGGACGGTGGTTGGGGCGAGTATGTCGCCGACCTCGAGGTCGTCCCGATCGGTGGTGAGCACATCCAGGCCATCGACGAGCCGATCATCGCCAAGGTCGGCGCGCATATGACCCAGGCGCTGAACACGGTCGAGGCAAATTCCACGAGCCGGACGAGCTAGAACTAGATAGGTAGGCAAGTAGTGACGGATGTAGCGCCTGGGCCGGCTCCTGTCGTCCACTCCACAGCCGAGAAGCTGACCGAGCTCCATGCTCGCCTGGAACTGGCCAAGGAGCCCGGCGGCGAGAAGGCCGCCGCCAAGCGCGACGCGAAGGGCATCCCGAGCGCCCGGTCCCGCATCCACTCACTGGTCGATCCGGGCACTTTCCTGGAGGTCGGGGCACTCGCCAAGACCCCCAACGATCCCAACGCGCTCTACGGCGACGGCTGCATCACCGGCCACGCGATGATCGACGGCCGGCCGGTCGGGGTGTTCTCCCACGACCAGACCGTGTTCCAGGGCACCGTCGGCGAGATGTTCGGCCGCAAGGTGGCCCGGCTGATGGAGTGGTGCGCGATGGTCGGCTGCCCGATCATCGGGATCCAGGACTCCGGCGGCGCCCGCATCCAGGACGCGGTCACGTCACTTGCCTGGTACGCCGAGCTTGGCCGCCGCCACGAAGCGCTGTCCGGGATCGTCCCGCAGATCTCCCTCATTTTCGGCAAATGCGCTGGGGGAGCGGTTTATTCGCCGATCCAGGACGACCTGCTGGTCGCGGTGCGCGACCAGGGCTACTTCTTCGTCACCGGTCCCGACGTGATCAAGGAAGTCACCGGCGAGGACGTCACGCTCGACGAGCTGGGCGGCGCCGACACCCAGGCCCGCTACGGCAACATTCATCACGTCGTCGACACCGAGGCCGAGGCATTCCAGTACGTCCGCGACTTCCTGTCGTTCCTGCCGTCCAACGTCTTCGACAAACCGCCGGTCGTCAATCCCGGGCTCGAGCCCGAGATCACCCCGACGGATCTGGAACTCGACGCGATCATCCCGGACAACGACAACGCGGCCTACGACATGCACGAGATCCTGCTGCGGATCTTCGACGACGGCGATTTTCTCGAAGTCGCCGCGCAGCAGGGGCCGGCGATCATCACCGGGTTCGCCCGGGTCGACGGCCGTCCGGTCGGCGTGATCGCGAACCAGCCGATGCACCTGGCCGGGTCGATCGACAACGAGGCGTCCGACAAAGCCACCCGGTTCATCCGGTTCTGCGACATCTTCGAGCTGCCGCTGATCTTCGTCGTCGACACCCCCGGCTTCCTGCCGGGCGCCGAGCAGGAGAAGAACGGCATCATCAAGCGCGGCGGCCGGTTCCTCTCGGCGGTCGTGGAGGCCGACGTGCCGAAGGTGACGATCACGATCCGCAAGTCCTACGGCGGTGCCTACGCCGTGATGGGATCGCGGCAGCTGACCGCCGACTTCAACTTCGCCTGGCCCACCGCGCGCATCGCGGTGATCGGCGCCGAGGGCGCCGCCCAGCTGCTGATGAAGCGGTTCCCCGACCCGACGACGCCCGAGGCGCAGCAGATCAAGAAGGACTTCATCGAGGGCTACAACCTCAACATGGCGATTCCGTGGACCGCCGCCGAGCGTGGGTTCATCGATGCGGTCATCGACCCGCACCAGACCCGGCTGCTGATCCGCAAGTCGCTACATCTGTTGCGGGACAAGCAGATCTGGTTCCGCGTCGGACGCAAGCACAGCCTGCTGCCGCTGTAAGTTGGACTTGGCCGATGTGCGCTAGGCGGGTTCGACCAGCGTGAGGCGCGGTCCCACCACGTCGTAGGCGAACCGAACCGGAGTGCCGTTGGCCAGGCTGCGTTGCAGGATCGCCAGCCACGCCGCGAAATTCGGGTCGTCGCGCGCCAATTGGTAGATCGCGGCGTGCCGGCCAAACGCGACACCCACCGGAACATTGGGGTTGGTCGTGCTGAGGCTGGCGACGACATCTTCTTCCACGACCGGTGCGGCAGTCGCGGCCGTTCCCGATGTTAATGCGAAGAGCGCCAACACAATTGCGACGACGATCCGAAGCCTCCTCACAGTGCCAGCGCCCCGTCCACCAACTCGTCGAAACGCTCCAGCGCCGCGTCGGCGTCGGCGTCGATACCGCGTAGCGGTCCGCGGTCGGCGAGGTAGCGCTGCGCGTACGACGCGGCCACCAGTGCCTTGCGCTCGCGTCCACGGTTCTCCCGCTCCCAGGCCGCCTGCTCGATCAGCAGCGCCCCCGCGTACACGTCGCCCATGAATTGGGCCAGCGGGAACAGCCGCGCCTCGGCGACGGCGCCGTCGAGTTTGGTCCAGGCCGTGATCGCGGCGTCGAGATCCTCGATGCGGCGGGCCACCAGGGCGGTGGTTTCGTCGTCGTCGGAAACCGACACCGCGTCGTGCAGCCGCGCCAACAACGTCTCGTGCGCCTGGGTCTGCTCGATGCCGCGGCGCACATCGAGACACAGGATGTTGTCCGGGCCCTCCCAAATCGTGTTCACTTGCGCGTCACGCAAAAGCCGTGCAACTGGCCAGGTTTCGATATAGCCGTTGCCGCCGTGGATCTCGATCGCGTCCGACGCCGCGGTGATGCCCAGCCGGCACACCTTGAGCTTGGTCACCGGCACCGCGATGCGCTGGCGCACGCTGCGCGGCTGGCGATGGTTGGCCGCCCCGGTGCCGTCGAAAACCATTGCCTGCGCGGCTTCGACGTCGACGATCAACTCGGCCAGCTTGCGCCGCATCAGCGGCTTGTCGATCAGCGCCCCACCGAACGCCTGCCGTTGCCGGGCGTAGCACAGCGATTCGACCAAGGCGCGGCGCGCGTTGCCCAGCCCGAACAACGCGATGCCGAGGCGCGCGGCGTTGGTCAGCTCCATCATCCGGCCCAGACCCTTGCCGTCGGACGGCCCCGCCTCCCCGCTGGGCTCGCCGGACAGCAGGAACGCTTCGGCGTCGACGAATTCGACCTCACCCGAGGCCACCGAGCGGGTGCCGAGTTTGTCCTTCAACCGCCGCACCCGCACGCCGTTGCGCGAACCGTCGCGGCGGGTGCGCAGCACCAGGAAGTTGGCGATGCCGCGGGTGGAGTCGGGCGCCCCCTCGGGTTTGGCCATCACCACGAAGGCCTCGCCGGCGCAGTTGGAGGCAAACCACTTGAAGCCGTTGAGCAGCCACGCGTCGCCGCTGCGGCTCGCGGTCGTCTCCAGCGCGCCGAGGTCGGAGCCGCCGGTGCGCTCGGTCAACAGCTGCGCCGTCTCGCCGGCCCACTCGCCGGAGGCGAACTTGGCCTGCACATGTTCGGCCACGTCGGGCGGCGCGTACGCGGCCACCAACGACTGGACCATGCCGCCGCCGGTGCCCAGCGCGCAGCCCATCCCGATGTCGGCCTGGTTGAGCAGATAGTTGGATGCGAACAGCGCCAGCCCGGAGCTCACTTTCGCGGCCCGTGCATCGGTGCGCAGCGCCTGCTGAGCATCCAGCACCGCACGCTTGGACTCGGTGAACGACGCCGGCATGACGACCTGGCTGACGTCGTGGCCCCACCGGTCGTAGCGCTCCAGCCGCGGCGGGTTGCGGTCGGTCTCCTCGGCCCAGCGGGCCACCGGGCCGCCCATCAGTTCACCGATATTGGTCAAATGTGGCTCTAGGACCGCCAATTCGTCGGGCCGCAGGTAGTAGGCCATCGTGAACTGCAGCGTCGGGTCGGTCAGGTACCAGTTCCGGCCGACGGCACCGGTGTAGTTGTCCGTCTGATAGCGGCGCGACTTCTCCGGGGTGGAGAAGGGCAGCCGGTCCACGGCCTCAACGTCGTAGTCGCTCATGCCGCGACGCTATTACAGCCGCGACGCCCGGTGAAGACGCCGCGACGTCCTATACCGGCGCGACAAACTCGGACGTGTAGAACTCGGCCGGGTTTTGGGAATTCGGATTCGGGCGCTGGATAACCACCCACACACCCGTCGTGCCGGGCCTAATGGTGTCCGAAACGGTGACCGTTCCGCCGCCCGCCCCGTCGGTGTCCAAACCGGAAAAGGCGGTACCCGGATCCCCGGGCCCACAGTTGCCCGCGGCCGGCCGGGGTTCCTGAATCAGGCCGACGTCGAAATGGGTTCCCGGCGCCGGCGCATCCGACAGACTCACCTCCGCGACCGCTTTGCCCCCCGAGGAATGAACGATGACCTGGCCGGTGCCCAGGGCCGAGCGCGGCACCATCGGCACGGTGCTCACCAGGCTGAAATCGCAACGCCTGAGCTTGCTGTCTAACACGACGATGGTCCCGCCGTTGGCCCCGGCGGTGGCGATCCCCGCGGTCGCCACCATGGACATCGCCGCGGTGAATGCCCCGCACCCGGCTAGCCGCTTCCAAGCGTGCATTGCGTCACCGTTCCCCCCACGTGTTAGCTGCACCACAGCGGAGTAGGTATTTGCCGTTATTTGCTGGAATTAAACCGATTAGAACGTATTACTCGTTCGTCAATTTAATGCGTTTTATTCGACCGGTGACAAATTACGTTTTCGCAATTAGTAAACCGTTGCAATACAAGCGGTTTCGTGCGCCCTATACGGCTTGATCCGGATCTGGCCGGGCGACCACCATCCGGTGCGGGTCGCGGTGCCCAGGTCGAGCTGCGCGGGCTGGGCGTCGGCGATGGTCTCGAACCTGCGCAGCGATCCCCAGTCCCGGCCCCAGTCGTGGGACAGGTAGGTCGACATCACGTGGGCGCGCAGCAGCAGGTCGGTGATGCCCAGCAGGCCGCCGTTGACGCCGTCCTGCCAGGTGTCGGTGTCCTGCTTCTTGGCGTTGTAGTCGGGGGTGATGCGGAACTTCGGAATCTCGGTGACGCCATTGACGTGCAGCATCGGCTGCTGGCAGGGGAACGCCAGCCCGACCGCCCAGTCCATCAGCACCGGCTGCGTCGAGCCGACGTACTCCTGTAGCGAGCGCAGCTCCGGTACCCGCGGCGGGGTCACCGCGATCCAGTCGTCCGCCGTCAGGGACAGGTCCTCGGCGACCACCCGTACCGCGATCGCATCGGCGGGCATCTGCGAGCGCGCGAAGCGCAGGTTGCGCCACACCTTCGGCTGCTCGCCGTACAGGTCATACGGCACCAGGCGGCCGCCCGGCAGCACCGCGCCGTCGGGACCGGGCGTGCCGAATTCCAGTTCCACGGTCTGCCCGGCGGTGTGGTGGTGCAGGATGCTGTTGCCGGCGATCACGCCCGCCGCGGTGACCACCACCAGCGGATGGCCGTCGTCCGGCTTCGGCAGCTGGTACCACGCCGAGGTGAGCCGGCTCTGCTGTTGCGGGCCGCTGGTGTAGCTGCCCGCCACCGGAACCTGCGCGGGGTTCAGGCCGTAGGGCAACGGCAGCAGTGAGCCGTTGATGCCCGGCGTCGTCAGCTTGGTCGGCCCGTACCAGTCGTAGTCGGTACCGGGCTGCGGCACCGCCGTCTCCCGAACCGCTTCGGCCAGTGTGCGTTCCGGGACGCCGTTGGGGCTGAATCCGGTGGGATCGAGACCACCCAGCGCGCCCAGCGGGGAGTAGCTTCCGGGATACGGCGTCATGAAGCCGGCGTTGCTGTCCGGCTCGACGAGCACGTCGTCGGCCAGCCCGCAGCCGCCGCTGAACTCGCGCAGGTTGTCCCAGGCGTTGGAGTAGGTGGGGTACTGACGCACGATGCCGGCCGTCATCGACGCCACGAACACCAGCGCCATGAAGCCGGCTGCGAGCGGTATCGGCGCCGCCGTCAACGCGCGCGCCAGCCGACCCTCGCCATGGCTCGGGTCCGCGAAATGCAACCAGGCCGCATATACCGCGGTGATCGCGAAGAGTGCGAAAAAGATTGTGCTGATTGAGATTCCGCCGACCTTCGGCATCGAGCTGTTGAACGGCACGCCGTAGCTCGAGACGTACCACCAACCGTTGGTGGTGGCGAAGCACAGCGCCAGGATGAACAGCACCGCCGAGAGGAACGCCATCCGGTTACGCGACCAGCGCAGCACCTTCGGCGACACCAGCACCGTCGTCAGCGCCGCCATCGCCGCACCCACCGCGGCGAACAGCCCGAAGTGGTGCACCCATTTGGTCGGGGTGAACATCAGGAAGAACATGGTGCCGAAGATGACACCCATCAGCCGCCAGGCCGGCCCGCGGGCCACGCCGGGAACGCGCTTGCGCCGCAACATGATGAACAGCGAGGTGAACAAGCACAGCGCGGTGATCAGGAATCCGAACCGGCGCGACAGCGAACCGTCGACGGTGGGCAGGATCAGGTAGTAGTAGCGCAGGTTCTCGGTGTACCAGGCCTGGCTGGGTCCGATGTCGGTGCGAATCCTGGTGGCTTCCAACACCGTTGACAGCGTCTGGTCGGCGAATACCACGGTGAGGATCACGAAGCCGGCGGCCAGGATCGGGGCCACCAGCGGCCAGGTGCCGACCAGGCGATGCCGCTTGACCAGGATGCGCAGGATCGGACGGCCACCGGCGACCAGCGCGGCCACCGCGATCAGACCGGTCGGCTGCACGCCCAGGGTGAACGCCGCGGTGATCACCGCCAGCGCCGCCGGGGTCAGGCGAGAGGCGCACATCGAGCGCTCGATCAGCACGTAGGTGATCAGCGAACCGACGGCGATGATCGGCTCGGGGCGCAGCCCGTTGTCGAACGGCATCCACGCGGTCAGCAGCACCAGGCCCGCCGCCCAGTTCGCGGCCTTGCTCGAGGTCACCGCGGGCCCCAGCCGGGGCAGCACCTCACGCGAGAGCAGCAGCCAGCACACCAGCCCGGCGACCAGGTCCGGCAGTCGCATCCAGAGGCTGGCGTCGCTGACGTGGGTCATCAGCGCCAGCAAGTTGTAGTACCAACCGAACGGGTCTTCCGGGCTGCCGAACCAGCGGAAGTAGTTGGACATGTAGCCGGCGCGGTCGGCGACCCGGGCCATGCCCAGGATGTAGCCGTCGTCGGACGAGTTCGCCCCGATGATGTGCCACAGCACGAAGCCGAAGATCACCGTGGCGTCGGCGAGGGTGAACTTCTTCCAGCGAGTCGGGATCAGCCGGTGCATCCGGCGACCGTCCAGCTGGTCCAGTCGCCACAGCGCGACCAGCGAGACGATGGTGGCCAGGATCGCGCCGACCATCGCCAGCAGCTTCAATGTCGTTGGGGTGGTGGAGAACCGGGTGTCGACGGTCGCCGAGAAGCGCAATCCCGGTGGCGCGGGACCGGTCAGGTCGGTGAACACCCCGACGATCTGCGGGCGCAGGTTGGGGTCGTTGAATCCGCCGCCGAGCGGCTTGCCGGCCGGGTCGGTCAGCCCGACGAAGGTGGCGAAAGTGCCCGCGCGCGTGGAGGTTATCTCGATGCGCTGACACTGTGCGGAGTCCGCCTGCTCGCGCGACGCGCTGGCAATCACCACGTTGCGGTCGGTGACGTCGACGCGCTTGGCGTTGACGACGACGAACAGCGCGTTGAGCGCGGCGTCCTTTCCCTTCTTGGGTGCGGTGCTCAGCACCACGCCGCCCTCGGGCGGCAAGTCGCGCACCGCGTCGCACGGCACCGTGGCCGTCACGTCGACTGGGCTCAGTGAAATGAGCGGGGCTGTAACGCTATTGAGTTGGCCGTTCTGCGGCCAGTTCAGCATCGCGGTGGTCTGCACGACGGGCAGCAGAGGTGTCGCGACCGACAGCACGAAGCCGATCAGCCCGGCGATCGTGGCGACCCACCGGGTCACCCGGACGTCGTCACGGGCGGCGGCTTCGGCTGGTCTGTCGATGACGACGCTCATGGCAGCGCCCGAATCGGTCCCTGGCGGCTCCAGCCGTTCACGGTCATCACACCCTGTTCGATCACGGCATCCGGCGCCTGATCACTCGGCACCAGCGGGACGTACTGCTCGACCGATCCCCAGTCGCGATACCAGTCGCCGCGCAGGTAGGTCGAGATCGTCGACGTCCGCAGCATCACCTGGGTGAACAGGAACGGCCCACCGGTCTCGCTGGCCTCCCACCCGTTCGACGACGACGCCGTCTGCTTGTGGTCGGGCAGGATGCGGAAGCCGGGAAGTTCGGCAACGCCGAGGTGTTCGGAGAACGGCCGCTGGCACGGGAAGTTCGCGGCGGTGGCGATGTCCATCAGCACGGGCGTCTGCGATCCCATCAATTGCTGCAGGGTCTGCAGCACCGGGACGCGGGGCGGCGTGAACGCGAACCACTGATCCTCACTGAGGTTCGGGTCGTAGGCGACGATGCGTGCCACGTTGGCCTCCGGCGGCGCCCAGGTCAGCGGGAAGCGCAGATTGCGCCACGCCGGCTCGGGCCCGATGTCGATGGGCTGCACCTCCGCGAGCGGCTGGGTGGTCCCATCGGGGCGGGTGACACCCCACTGCAGTTTCAGCGACTGCCCGTAGGTGAAGGTGCCGTCCTCTTTGTAGGACCAGATGGCGCCGGCGGCGGAGACCACCACCACGGGCCGGTCCGGTGTGCGCGGCGGCAGCTGGTACCAGGACGAGGTGGCGGTGGCCGCCAGCGAGTTCTCGCCGTAGCTGCCCATCACCGGGGTGCGGGCCGGGTCGAGGCCGAACGGCAGGGCGACGTTCGACCCGTTCACCCCGACCGGGCCCTTCCCGCCGGCGGTGCCCGCGGAGTCACTCATCGCGGCGTTGGGCTTGTTGGGTGACGCGTCGGAATTCACCACCCCCGGTTTGGTCACCACCGGGTACGACCTCAGGTCGTCGCCCACCCCGCCGGGTTTGAACCCGACCGGGTTGACGCCCCCGAGGGGGCCGTCAGGCCCGAACGCCTGCCCCGGAACCGGTTGCAGCAGGCCAAGATTGGGGTCCGGCTCGGTCAGCACGTCGTCGGCCATCGCGCAGCTGGTCTTCGAGAGCCCCGACTCCAGCGCGGCCAGGTTGGCCTTGGCGGTGGTGTAGAGCGGGTAGCGGAACACCGCGCCCTTGGCCAGCGAGCCGACCTCGCCCAGCACCATGATCGTCGCCACGACCAACAGCGGAGTGGCGGCCAGCACGCGGTTACGCCGGGTCTCCTTGATCTCGGTGTGCCCGGCGTAGTCCATCCGAAAGTGCAGCCAGGCGGCCAGCAGTCCGGTGGCGATCGACAGTGCCAGGAACATCGACGTCACCGGGTGGCTGGCGACCACGGGCTGGATGTCGAACCACGGCACCCCGTAGTTGCCGACGTAGAACCAGCCGTTGACGCCCGACGTGGCAACCGCCAACACGAACAGCAGGGCGGTCACGTACAGCGCCAGGTTGCGGCGGCTGTGCAGACCGATCCGGGCGAACGCGAACGCGGTGATCGCGCCGAGCGCCCCGGCCAGGCTGGCGAACGCGCCGAACTGCACGGCCCACTTCGTCGGCGTGAACGTCAGCAGCAACAGCCCGAGCGCGGTGGTGCCGATCAACCGCCAGGCCGGGCCGCTGGCCAGCCCTGCCACCCGGCCACGGCGCAGCAGTACCATCAGCATGCCGAACAGGCAGAGGAACAGCACCAGGACGGCGAAGCGCCGCGCCATCGACCCGTCGGGGTTGGACTCGACGGTGAGGAAGTAGTAGCGCAGCCAGTCCTGGTACCACGCGATCGTCGGCCCGACCTTGTATTTGATGCGGGCCGACTCGGCGATCGTCGCCAGCGTCTGGCTGCGGAACACCACCACCAGGATCAGCGACAGCGATGCCGCCAGCACGGCCAGCGGCGCCAGTAGCCCGTCGGTCGCCCGTCGGCGGCGGATGATCGTCGCGATGGCCCGGGCCCCGGTCAGCAGGGCCGCGACGGCGATCAGGCCCTGCGGTGCCAGTGTCACGGTCAGCATCGCCACCACGATGGCCACCGCGGCCGGAGCCAGCCGCTGCAGCGCGATCGCGCGTTCCACCAGCATCCAGGTGACGATCACGCCGAGCGCGATCAGCGGCTCGGGCCGCAGGCCGTTGTTGAACGGCAGCCACGCGGCCAGGAACACCACGCCCCCGGTCAGCACCGCCACCGTGTTGGATGCCAATCCGCCCTTGCCGGGCCCCAGCCGGCGCAGCCCCCAATGGCTGAGGATCAGCCAGCAGGCGATACCGGCCAGCGTGGCCGGCAGCCGCATCCACACGCCCGCGGTGCTGAACGCGGCCAGTTTGGCCAGCACCGAGAGGTACCAGTCGAAGGGTGCATCGGTGGTCCCGAAGTAGCGGTAGTAGTTCGCCACGTAGCCGGCCTTCGGCGCCACTCGCGCGATGGTCAGGTTGTAGCCGTCGTCGGACGAGGTGGCGCCGACGACGTGCCAGACCAGCAGCGTCGTGATCACGCCCGCGTCGGACAGCCAAGTTCCCCAACCGATCCGCCACCAGTTGGCCCGCTGCTCACGCGGGCGGTAGCGGGACAGCCAGGCGATCGGGGAGCGCCAGTTGACCAGCGTGCCACCGCGGCTGTGACGATCCAGCACGGCCAACGCGAGGATGGCGACCAGCACCGCCAGCACGCCCGCGATCATCACCAGCGTCTTCAGGGTGGTCGGCGTCGTGATGAACCGGGTGTCGATGTCGACCCGCGCCGACAGCCCCGGCTGCGGGGCCACCTTGAGATCGGTGAAGATGCCGCCGACCTGCGGCTTCTTCTCGGCGGGCAGGATCCCGGTGGCGCCCGGTATGCCGACGAAGTCGGCGCCCGCCGCACCCGCGTCGGCCCACACGTGCAGCACGCTGCAGGCGCCCGCGGCGATCGCCGAGCGCTTCGCCACCGCGGCGACGGTGTCCCGGAACGCGACGACGACCACGTCCTTGTCGGCCCGGACGAACAGGCCATTCTTGCCCGGGTCGACGCCGCCCGCCGGCAGCGTCGAGACCACCAATCCGCCGCTGACCGGCAGGGTTGCCATCGCCGGGCAGGGGATGGAGATGTCGAGTGCGCGCGGCGCCCCGGACACCAAGGGTGCGGTGATCTGGGTGACGTGCCCGTCGACCGTGCCCTGCGGCCACGCGATGGTCGCGGTGGTCTGCTTGACCGGGAGCAACGGAACGATGAGGCACAACAGCAGACCCGCGAGCCCGGCGACGACGGCGACCAAACGCAGGATCCGCTGCGGTCGCTCGTCGTGGGGCACGGGGTCCGATGGTAAGCGACGTCCCTATATCGGGTGAGGACGCGGGGCCGCGCGACATATCCATACGTTTTCCGTGCCGGGTCTGAAACCATTCAATGCGATGACGGACTCAGGTCTCGGGTTCGGCGTGTTGGGGCCGCTGCAGGTGACCGCCAACGGCGCCCGGATGAACTTGGGCGCCCCGAAGCAGCGCGCGGTGTTGGCGATGCTGGTGATCAACCGCAACCGGCCGGTGTCCGTCGACTCGTTGATCGGCGCGGTCTGGGACGAGGACCCGGTGCCGGCGGCCCGCATCAGCATCCAGTCGCACGTGTCCAACCTGCGGCGGCTGCTGCGCACCGCCGAGGCCGACCAGGTGCTCGCCAGCGTCCCGCCCGGTTATCAGCTCAGCATCGCCGACGCGGACTGCGACCTCGGCCGCTTCAGCGCCGCCAAGGCCGCCGGCTCGCAGGCGGCCGCCGCGGGCCGGTTCGAGGAGGCCAGCGGCCAGCTGTCCGCCGCGCTGAGCGAATGGCGCGGGCCCGTGCTCGACGACCTGCGGGAGTTCGCGTTTGTCGACGCGTTCGCCACGGCGCTGGTCGAGGAGAAGGTCGCCGTCCACACCGCCCGCGCCGAGGCCGAAATCGCCTGCGGGCGTGCAGAGTCCGTTGTCGGGGAACTCGAGGCGCTGATCGCCGAACACCCTTACCGGGAACGACTTTGGGCGCAGCTGATGACCGCCTACTACCTGACCGAGCGGCAATCCGACGCTCTCGGCGCGTACCGGCGACTGAAAACGGCGCTGGCCGAGGGCCTCGGCATCGATCCCGGGCCGACCGTCACCGAATTGCACGAGCGGATCCTGCGCCAGGAACTCCCGGCCGCCACCCGGGCGGCGGTGACCACTCTGAAGGTCAGCGTCGACGCGCCCGCCGGCGAGTCCGCCGCGATTCCCGTCGACGGGTCGGCGGTGGTGTTGTTGCGCGACAACGCCGGACAGCAGCATCGGCTCAACGACGCCACCACCCGGATCGGCCCGCTTCGTCGACAACGACATCGTGCTCGACGACAACGATGTCAGCCGCTATCACGCCGTGATCACCGACAGCGGAACCGGTTTCGTGATCACCGATCTGCGTTCGACCAACGGTATCGAGGTGCAGGGCAAGCGCATCCGCGGCAGCGTTACCCTGGGCGACGGCGACCACATCAAAATCGGCAGCCGCGAGTTCACCGTCGAAATCCGTTCGGGCTGACCGATCAAGGCTTGGCAGCGCAGGCAACGCCTGTTGTCTGAGTCGCTAGAGCAAACCTCGCGCGAGACGCATCCCGCGTGAAGGTACGGGTGAGAGGCGAATAGCTCAGCGGGGCAAGCCATTCAGCGCAAACCCGCTTAACGGTCAGCCCCCACACGATCAACTCGACGCCGCCTTGACACCGGTATCTTCGAGTACATCCGCGCCGGCATGGAGGTAGTTACTATGAGCGCGAAGGTATTTGAGTTCCCTCCTTCTCGTGGAACCTGCCCCTTTTGCCCCGGCGGCGGAGCTGACCCAGCTGGTCGAGGAGCGTCCCGTGCGCCGCATCACATTATGGGACGGCACGGACGCCTGGCTGGTGACCGGGTATGCGGATGTCCGTGCGGTGCTGCGTGATACGCGGTTTAGCTCATCGCCGAACTACCCGGGGTTTCCGTGGACAAACGACGGACTCAAGGCGCAGAGGCTCCGGCGACCTTGCACTGTTTCTTCGGCTCGACGGCGCAGAACACGCGCGAATGCGCAACCCGTTGAACGCACACTTCACCCGACGGCGCGCAGAGGAGCTTCGGCCACGCATTCGGCAGATCGTCGACGACTGCTCAGACCGGATGATTCAGCAGGGTCCCCCCGCCGATCTGCACGCGGACCTCACCCTGCCGGTCGCGTGGCTGGTCATGTGTGAGCTGCTCGGTGTCGACTACCAAGACCGGCGAGTTCTTCTTCGAGCGCAGCAAGATCCTGTTGCAGACATCCGGTGACGCAGCGATTCTCGCCCGAGCATTCGAAGAACTCATCGACTACTTGAGCCGGCTGAGCGTGCGTCGTCGCCATCAGCCGGACGGCGGTATCGTCAGCGAGTTGGCCGCTAACGGCGAGTTCAGTGCCGCCGAGATCGCCTTCACGAGCTGGTTTTTGCTCGGTGCCGGCTACGAGACGACGGCTAGCCAGGCGGCGCTGTCCACGTTGGCCTTGTTGCGTAATCCCGAGCAGCTGGCCCTGGTTCGCGCGGACCCGACGTTGCTGAAGGCAGCGGTCGAGGAGTTGCTGCGAATTGCCTCGGTGGTGCATAGCGGCCTTGGCGTCGCGACCGAGGACCTGACGGTGGGTGGCCAGCTCATCGCGAGCGGCGAAGGCGTGCTGTGTGTGCTGGATACCGCCAACCACGATCGAAGCGCCTTCGCCTCACCCGAACAATTGGACATCACCCGCGAGGCTCGGTCTCACGTGGCTTTCGGCCTTGGGCCCCACCAGTGCCTCGGAAAATTTCTCGCCCGGGTGGAATTAGAAGTGATCCTGGAGACCGTGCTGCGCAGGCTGCCCGGACTGCGGCTCGCCGTGGATTTCGAGCAACTTCGATTCAACGAAGGCGGAGCGGGTCTACGGCGTCCACGCGCTGCCGGTCGCGTGGTGAAATTCGTTCGGGCTGAGCGCTATTCCGGTACTGCCGCGGTCAGCCCGACGTAGCGGTGCAGGTACAGCGGCCATCCGGCCTCGCCGTCGACTCCGTCGGCGACCGCCTGCCAACCGGGCCCGTGCCGGTCCAGGTAGCGTGATCAGGTCCACGCGCGTGCGTGTTTCGGACTCCGCGATGAAGCGCACCTCGACCTCGCTGGTTCGCGACTGGTCGGCTTCCAGTTGCAGGACGGGACTGATGTCCCAGCTGAACAGCAGCCGGCGCGGGGGCTCGCAGGCCAGCACGCGCGCCCACCGGCACTCGCTGCCGTCCACTCCGCGGTCGTAAATGTGGCCGCCCGCCTGGGTTTCGAATACCGTCTCGGCGATCGGGACCGCCAGCAGGTTGTGCTCGCGCGGTTTGAAGTCGCCGAACTGCTCGGTGAAGACGGCGAACGCGCGCTCGATCGGGGCCTTGACGATGACCTGGTGCTGAATTTCGGGGGTTCGCGGCTGGGTCATGACGCCCCTCCTTCGATCTCGGTGACCTTGGCGGCGTAGTCGGCCACGACGTGCGTCCAGTTTAAGCATTAAAGGCCTGGTCAGCGCCACATGAATTTCGCAAGGATCTCGCAAAGAGACTGCAAGAGGCGCGCGTGAAACTACCGGCGTCGGCAACCCAAACAGAGAAGGCGTCGCGGGCCGACGGCGACAAAAGCGCAAAGGAACCACCATGAACCTCACTCACAACTGGACGCGGATGATCGCCGCGGCGCTGGTGTCGGGTGGCATCGCGGCGGCCGGCTGGGGCTTGGGCGCGTTCGCCACGTCAGGAGGGCCCCACTACTGGTGCCCCGGGGACGCCATGCCGGCTTCCACCCCGGCCGTCACGTGGGACATGGCCGTCTGCCACCAATACCACCAGCTGTCCGGTGGGCAAATCGCTGAGGGCCCCGCTCCCGGCGTCGCTGAGAGTATTTGGGATCGGTAGCAAACTTGACCAGGGTGCACTAGCGGCATGAACACTTCTCACAACAAGAAGCGAGTGCTTGCCGGTGCGGTGCTGTCGGGCGGCTTGGCCGTCGTCGGGTTGGGCTTGGCCACAGGAATCGGCCACGCTCAGCCCGCCCCGATGGTGTGCCAGGACGGCGGGACGGTACCTTCGCCGACCAACAGCTGCACCTATCAATGGTGCCCGGGCTCACCGGTCATGAAGCACATGCCGAACTGGGACCGAAACGTCTGTCACCCTTGGTATTTCGACCAGAACAGCCCGCCAACCGACCTCGATCATCATCGAGGGCTTTCCGCCGCCGCGACCGCCGTCGCCGCCGTGCATCCCGTTCATCAACTGCCTGCCGGGGCTGTAACTAGCTCCGGCGCAGCGGGGCCGGGTCCCACAGGCCGCTGCGGCGTCGCCGTGCCCCAACTGCAGCCGGGCGGGCTGGGCGTTGGGGTAGTACGGCGTAAGCCGTTGCAGCGAACCCCAATCGCGCGACCAGTCGTCCTTGAGGTAGGTGGCCATCGTGGTCGCCTTCACCAGCAACTCGGTGACGCCCAGCGGCCCTCCACCGTTGTTGTCCATCACCGGCGAGTTGGCCTCGCGCCGAACCGGTCCGGCAGGATGCGCCACTTGGGGGTTTCGTCGACGCCGTTTTGATGGCCGAACGGTCGCTGGCACGGGAATGCCAGGCCCACCAGCCAGTCCAGGAACACCGGGTCCGCCGAGCCCACCACCTGCCTGCAGTGTGTGCAGCTGGGGAATGCGTGGCGGGGTGGACCGCGATCCAGTGCTGCGGCGCCAGGTCCTCGTCGTTGGCGATCAGCCGAACCTGCGTCGCGTTGTCGGGTATCCACGACAGCGGCATCCGCAGGTTGCGCCACGCGGGCGAGGCGCCGACGTCGAAGAACTGGAACGACCCACCCGCGTGCCCGCCGGCCGCCTGCTCGTCGGTGGCCCACTGCACCTGCACCTCACGGGGGTCGAACCGGCCGGCGGCCGATACCACCAGCAGCGGGTCCCGCCTTGTCGCGCGGCGGCAATCGATACCAGCCCGAGCGCAGCATCGCGGGTACCTGGCTGCCGGGCCGCCAGCTGCCCAGCACCGGGGTGTGGGGCCGGATCGAGGTTGTAGGGCAGCTGGGCGCGCGACCCGTTGACTCCGGGAGCGGCGCTGGTGCCGCCCTCGGTGCCGGCCTCGCTCGTGGTGGTCTTGCCGTCTTCGTTGACGAGCTGCGTCGCCCGGACGCTCCATCACCGGGTCGGCCGAGACGTCGGCGGGAATACCGTTGGGCGTGAAGGCTTCCGACAGTCCGGCGCCCAGTGCGTCGCCGACCGAGGCGGACATCGGCGTCAGCATGCCGGCGTTGGGATCCTGCTCCACCATCACGTCCTCGGCCAGTCCGCAGGACTTGCCGGCCAGCGCTTCCAGGTTGGACCGACCCACCGACCAGGCCGGGTATTGCCCGGTCATCGCCAGCGTCAGCGAGACGACCTCGACGTGACCAGCACCCACGCCGCAATTGCCAACGGGGACTGGACGATCGCCGTCACCCGCGCTCTATTGCGGTTCTTCGGGGGACCGTTATCGGGGGATACGAAGTGGAACCAGGCGCCAGCAGCAGCACCACCAGCGTCAGCCCGAGCAGCGCGGTGGCGAACGCGTAGTGCCAGGCCGGGAATGCATTCGACCATGGCACACCGAAATTGGAGACATACCACCAGCCATTGACGCTGGCGAACGACAATGCGGCCAGGAACAGCACGGTGGCGGAGAACAAGGTGCGGTTGCGGCGCGAGCGCATCGCCGCACTGGTCACCGCGACGGCAGCAAGCGCGCCCAGCGAACCCGCCAGCCCGGCGAACACGCCGAAGTGGTGCGTCCATTTGGTCGGCGTCCATTTGGTCGGGGTGAACATCATCGCTAGGAACGAGATGATCGTGATGCCGACGATGCGGCGGCTCGGTCCGGGCCGCGGGTGCCCGGAATTCGCCCCTTGCGCAACGACATTGCCACCGTGATGCCCAGCGCGAGCAGCACCGCCAGCACCGCGAAGCGACGGGCCACGGATCCGTCGGGGCTGGCCATGAACAACCGCTCGTACCTGAGGTGCTCGTCGAACCAGCTCAGGCTCGGCCCGAGTGCCCGCTTCAGCGCAGTCGCCTGCAGCTCGCCGGCCAGGGTCTGGTCGCGGAAGATCAGGATCACGGTGACGGTGGCCGCGGCCAGGATGGGCGCCAGCAGCGGCAGCACCCCGAACTGTCTGGATCTGCGGTGGATGATGGTGCGCAGCGGCCCGACCGCGACCAGCAGGGCGCCGATGGACGCGATGCCGGTCGGTCCGGAGAACAGCGTCAGCGCGCCGATGATGCACGCGATCGCCACCGGCAGCAGCCGATTGGTGGCCACGGCCCGCTCCAACCGAGCACCAGGTCAGCAGGATGCCCAGGGCGATGATCGGTTCGGGGCGCAGCCCGTTGTCGAGCGGCAACCACGTCGCCAGGAACAGCCCCGCCGCCGTCCACGCCGCCGCGCGGTTGGTCTTCACGGCGTGGCCCAGCCGCGGGATGACCTCGCGACTGATCGCCCACCAACAGGTCAACGCCATCGCCAAGGTGGGCAGCCGCATCCAGACGCTGTTGGTGCTGACGTGCGCCCACAACGCCAGCAGGTCGTAGTACCAGCCGAACGGCGCCTCGGGGGTGCCCAGCCAGCGGTAGTAGTTGGCCATGTAGCCGGCGTGTTCGGACACCCGGGCCATGGTCAGGATGTAGCCGTCGTCGGAGGTGTTGGCGCCGACGAAATGCCACCACACCAGCACGGCGATGACGAGTGCGTCCAGAGCGCCGATCGACCACCAGCGCGACGGCAGGAAGCGGCGGTGCCGGGTGCCGTCGGCGGTGTCGAGGACGTGCAGCGCGATCAGGGCAACGGCGGTCAGTACGACCCCGAGGATCATCGCGGCCATCTTCAGCGGGGTGGGGCTGCTGCTGTAGCGCGTGTCGACGGTCGCCGAGAAGCTCAGACCCGGCGGCGCCGGCCCGCCGAGATCGGTGAAGACGCCGACGATCTGCGGCCGGAAGTCGTAGCCGCTCTTCTCGCCGCGCAGCGGCGAGCCGGGGTGCTCGGCGTTGGGTCCGAACGTCAGCCCGACGAACTCGGCGGTGATCCGGTCGGCGTGTGCGGTGAAGGTCAGGCGTTGGCAGGCCGGGCTCAGCACCTGGCTGAGCGGCGCGACGACCACCGGGACGTTGCGAACGATCAGCACCAACTCGTCGTTGGCGCGCAGCACCAGCAGCCCGCGGTCGATGGCTTTGGGGGCCTGCTT
>JAQISU010001059.1:0-10067 GCA_029339505.1 Unio delphinus | reverse complement strand
ACCCCAAACCCCAAACCCCAAACCCCAAACCCCAAACCCCAAACCCCAAACCCCTTAATATGAACTTTTAATGAGTTATAATTAACTTTTTTTTTGCATTAATTCTTTTAAAAAAATTTTTTATATTAAGTCAATATGCAATTACAATTTTAAAATCATAATGTAAGATTTTTAAATTAAAAACATTCTTAAAAGCTTGCAGATAGAAATGAAGGAAGAAGAATATATAAGTTTGGAAAAATTTAGTCCAATTTAAATAAATAATTACCTTATAACAAAAAACAATCATATTAGCCAGACAAGATAAGAATTTTAACAATACTCCATCATCAACTAAGAAATCAACTACAAAGAAAAGTTTTAGCTAAACCAAGAAGATTGCTTGATTAATCAAATATCATTAGCTAGCTAATCTATAAGCAAAAACCCCTTAAATTCTGTTAAGATCTTGACTGATTTAGAAAAAGAGATTATTCCAAAATCGGTTGCTGAAAAGGCATTTAAAGGCCTTATCATGAAAGGGGTTTTTTTGGAGCTGAAATAATTTTTAAACCTCTAAGACTATAAAAACTTTAAAGATTATTGACATCAGAGAAAAGATGACTTTAATAAAATAGTTAAAGACAATTTTGACTAAATGAAGGGTTCAAATTTTATTGACATTCTTTATACATTAAACAAAAAAGCATTCTAATTTAAATACTTATATTACCAGGACAAAAGGCTTAAGGACTTATTTAAAATAATAATGAATGAAGTAGCTTAAAAAGAGCAAAAAGAATATTTTTAAGAAGAGCTGTTTAGTTAAATTTAAATTTTTGAAAAGTTTATTTTTATGACAACAGAAGTTAGCGATGATGTTTAAACTTTTCTCTAAAACTCACTTGAAGAAACGGTTTAGTCTATTTAAATTTATCTTTATGCTGACTGAGAAAATTTTTTATTTGAAGCTATCATATAGGACAGATCTTTAAAAATTAGAGAGATTAAACAAGAAGATTTAGAGTAATTGGAATGATTTAATTGTTAAATGGCTATTCTTTATAACCTTTATTAAGATGAAAATGAAAAGGAGTAATTTAAAAAGTTCTACAATGTGAAAATTAACTCGTCTTAATTAATTAACTTAGAGTAGTTTAAAGCTATTTTCACTTAATGCTTCTTCATTAATCAGGAGCAAATAAACGAGTTTTATTAATTTAAAAGTTATTTTACTAATTTAAAATAACCAAACGAGAGCTAAATAAAAAAAGTTAAGTTTATTCAAACACATTAGTTTTAATCTGAATCAAACTAAAATTACTTTAGGTATCTTGCATAATAGTATTTTTTTGAAAACCAAAAAGAGATTTTAGAAAGTTACATTGATTCTTTTTCCCTTTAAAACATTATTTTTTCAATTTAGTTTTAAGAAAAGTTTACAATTACACCGAGTCTTGAAGAATTCATTAAGTAATTAGATTTTTTTATTGATGAATATATTTCCATATTTGAAAATTTAGAAAAAGTAAATTTTTAGGATTCCATTGAGAAAGTTAGGCAAAAAAGCCTTTAGACATTTATAAAAGTTTAGGAATATTGTGAAAGCCTAGATAAAAAATACTTTATCTCAGCTGAAGAGAGTGAGTAATAAAATATTGAAAGGGTATTTCTTTTTTAGTAAGAAATATAAAAAGAAGAATTTTTTCTTTAAGAAGTAAAAGTTGATCTATCTGAGGCAAAAAGACAGTTTTAAGACTTTCTTTTTAGCCAAGAAAAAACATACCTAGACGTAATTGAGTTAAAACAAAATGAGTTAGTCAGCCAAGCTAAGATGTATTTGAGTCAGATTAAGATTCTCAAAGTAGAACAAAAGTTCTAAATTGTAAAGGTATAAAAAGACTTTTTAAACTAAAAATAGAATTATAAAAAATGCTAAGACCTTGGAATCATCTTAACGAGTTTTGGAATGATAGACTATTGCACGAAAGAATTTTTTTTAATTATAAATCAAATCGAGTAAATTGTTTAAGCCTTTTAGGATACCTTTGAATCTTCTTTTATTCATAAAAAAATAAAACTGGAAATGATTATTGAAGGGTATAAAAAAGAAATAATGACGATAATTACTAAATCTTAAGAAATTTTGGAAAAGGAAAGCTTATTTGATCTTGTATTTTTAGATGACATTACAGAAAATATTTTTAATAAAATTAAGGATCAAGATGAAGATATCTTGTAAATCTAGCACCCGCTTTTAATTTCTCTTCTGTAAATATAATCAAAGGTTTTGTAGATAAAGTAAAAGCACATTAAAGATTTTGAAACTTTTTAAAAAATCTTCAAACTCCTTCAACTAAGTTTAAAAGATAGCTTTTTTGAAATTCCTAATTTAAAAAAGTTACTTAGTTCAAATCAATTTTAAGAACTCTCACAAATAAAAGATTATTTTACTATATTTGAAGATCTAAGCCTCTTCAAATTTACTGAAAACGACTTTTAATAGCTTAAAGATATACTCGAATTACCTAAAGAAAAATCTCTTTTACTAAAAGATATCTTGACTCACAAATTATCTCAAAAAAAGGTCGAAGTAACAACTCTCAACGACTTAGTAATAAGAAAGGATAAGATTAATCAAACCCTCAACAAAGTAATTATCTAAATCTACAGCCTTAATTTTGAAGTGGACAAAGAAAAATTTATTGTCTTAAACATTGAGTCTATTTTAAATGAGCTCACAGAAATAACAATCGACTTAACACAAATTAATGCTATAAACCATTTTGAAGAATTTTGAGACTAAATCAATTAAAAAATAGATCTTATACAAAAGACCGAAAGGATTTTAAAATTATTTATTTCTGCTTAAGAAAATTATGTTTATCTTAAACCTTTCATTTAGAAAATAAGACTAGAGGAGACTGTCAACAAGTTTTAAGAAACAGAGTTTCAGTTTAAAGTAGTGTGTGAGTTTATAGATTAAAATAAATAAGTGGAACGATTAGCCGAGTTTAATTAGGTAGAAGAGACTTTGCAAGGACTAAAATTAAATTTTAATATTATCTAAGAATAAATCTCTCTCTATTTAGAAAATAAAAGGACAGAGTTTCCTAAGCTCTACTATATTAATAATGAAAACCTTATTAATTTAATTGGGAATAGTAAAAACCTTGAAGTTATTAACTAAAACATTACAAATATTTATTTTGGCATCAAGGCTTTAAAGCAATAAAACGGATCTTTAATCGTAGAAACAAAAAATGGAATGGAGATAGATGTTGGAACTGTTGATTTAAGTGATAATGTCGAAGTTTTTTTAAAAAATTTTTAAAAGGCTTTAGTGGCTTATTTAGATAATTAATATGGGTAAATGCATAGATTGGATCTAAGTGAAGATTAAAAAATAAAGAGCTTTATACAGCAATTAGTTTATTTATACAACGTATTATTTTTTTTTAATTCTTTAGAAAATATCCCTTTAAGTTAGTTAAAGTAAGACGTTTAAAAAATGTTTAATACTGCAATGTCTGTTTAGCTTTTAAGTGACATTGATAAACAAAACTTTTAAAACTTAGTCATGGATTACTAAAACTTTCTCAGAATAATTGAAATGAGTGAAAAAGAACAAGATTCAATACAAAATTCCTGGACTTATTTTAAACTTCTAAAGTATCAAAACAAGCAATAACTGCTTTGCCAAATAAAAGTAAAAATCGGTTTTTTTGAAACGTTTTACAATTAAGAATTCCTAGGAGACTATCCAAAGCTAGTTTAAACATCCTTAACAGATAAATGCTTTTTGGTTATGACTCAAGCCTTAAGGATTTAACAGGGTGGGTTACCAATTGGACCAGCAGGAACTGGAAAGACAGAGACTATAAAGTACTTAGGAAATCTTCTGGGAAACATTGTCTTAGTTGTAAACTGCGATGATACATTTGACTAGTTTACAGTAAATAGACTACTTCACGGAGTCAAAATGAACTAATCTTGGATTTGCTTTGATGAGTTTAATAGATTAACCTAGATATAACTTTCTTCCATTTCTTCTAATATTTTGTAACTTTTAAAAGAGATGGACATAAAGAAAAATTTTTCAATTTTTGTAACAATGAATCCTGAAGGTAAATTTTACAGAGGAAGGAGCTAATTACCAGATAGTTTGCTATAAAGATTTAGAAAAATTTAAATGAACTTTCCAGATACTTTGGAGATAATAAAGATTCTCTTAATATCAATTAAGGTTTAGTAATACTCAGATATTTCTTAAAAGCTTTTAAAACTAATTCAGACACTACAAAAGATTTTTGGTGATCAAGGGCTGGTTTAGTGGGGTTTAAGACTTGTGAAATCAATTATAAGTCATATGAGTCATTTATTGAGCAAAGGAGAGGATGAAAAATAGGCCTTATTAGAATCTCTTAACGTGAACATTCTTCCAAATCTAAATCAAAAGGAGGTGGTTATTTACAGTAGTTTTGTTAAACAAACTTTTAAAGGGCAAAATGAAGAAAAAAAGACTGACTATATGACAGAAAAGTTGAATTAGATTGAACAATTTCTAGATATAAAAATAGGAATTGCGGTGGTAGGCTAAAATAACACAATGAAGTCATTTCTCATAAAAAGACTGATAGAAAAGACTGATGCAGAATATGAAGTTATAAACCCAAATATTTATACAAAAAAATAATTTTTAGGAAAGTTTTAAAGATCTACAATGTAATATAAACAAGGTATTGTGATTTAGCTATTTAGAAAAGCGATTAGCTCAAAAAAAAGATTTTTTTTAATATTTGATGGATCCATTTTTCCTTAATGGGTCGAGTCTTTTAATTCTATTTTAGACGACAATAGACTTTTAACTTTGCTTAACGGGGAGAGAATTGTTTTTCCAAAAAATGTTAATTTTATCTTTGAATGTTCAAATTTAAATATGGCTTCACCTGCCACAATCTCGAGGCTTTCTATTGTCTTGATGGATCAGTTTTAATCAGAGTAACTTAATTAAAAAATTCCAAAACAAATTTTTTAAAATAGTAAAAACATTTAAAATTTTTTGGCCTATGAAAAGTACTTTTAAACAGACATATAAACAGATATCGAGAGTCAAATAATACAGCTAATAAGATCAGAAAAAAATGTCTTTTTAAAAATTTTGACAAATAAAAACTTTCATTTTTAATTCAAAGATAAAGATATTATAAAAATATTTATAAAAATGTCTTTCTCGACTACACTAGAAGATGTTTTCTTATAAATTTCAGCACACTCTATTATTGTTTAAGAGTAAAAATAAGTTTTAAAATTTAGTAAAAAGGCAATGATAATCATGTAAAACTTTTCTACTGTCTCCTTTGAAAACGATCTATGCTCTTGAATTTTAGAGTGGATTTAATTTGTCTCTACTTACAAATTTTTTTACAACGAATTTAACGAAAAAGTTTATTTTGAAGAAATCAACATTGTCTTGCTTGAAGAGGATAATTTACAAATCTTTAAACAAGAATTTGACCAAAAAATTTTATCACACTTTCTGTAAATTAACTTAAATAACCAAGAGACAAACAAGAGTTTATACTTAATTGACAATTCTTATAATGAATATTCAGACCTTTTGCAAAAAGATCTTTCTAAAATTAAGTCAATCTTTTCTTCATAAGATTTTTTAAATTTTAAACTAAAAGACAATTCTCTGGAGATAAAAACTTCTATCAATCCAGATAACTCTATGACTTAACTTTACCCAAAGTCATTTACAAACTAATTTAGGTTTGATTCCTATCATTGAACTTATATTGAAGCGATTGTAGACCTATTAAGGATAGAAAGAGATGTGATCGTTTTAGGAGATTCTTACTCAGGAAAAAGGACTTTGATTACTGCTGCTCTTTCAGTTTTGAATTAAAAGCTTTATGAAGTGTTCTTTGGTGTTTATGGATTTAAGATTTAGCTAACTCAATTAGTGTAGTAAGTACAAAAAGTCAATCATTAAATAATAGTCTTGATAGGGCAGGATAGTTTTTTAAATAACTTAAAAGAGATAATGTAGGTTTTATCTGATAAAGAGGAATTTTTAAAGTAGTTTGAAAATAAAAGTTTTAAGCTACTTTTTATCTTCTCCTTTAGCTACTCAGACTAAACATTTCACAATATTTTCAAATACCCCTAAATGAGAATAGAATGTGTTGCGATAAATTAAAAGAGAAAAACAAATTAACTCTTTGAGTGAAATTACTAAAATGATATTTAAGAATATCTAGACTGCTTGTCTTTTAATAATTACTTTTAAATCCACAAAATAGTATAAAATATTGAGTTTTAAAAAAAAACAAAATTAGAAGAAAACTTTAAATTTTACTTAAGAGGAAATTTTATTTTAGATCAGACTAAAGGGTAAATTAACAAGATGCAAGCAGATATTGATGAACAAAAAAAAGAACTTTAAAAACTCAAAGTTTTACAAGAAGAAAAGATAAATGAAATAACTAAACTTTCATAAGAACAGGCATTGGAAAAAATTGAGGCTGAATCATTAGAACAAAAGTTTTCAAATCAAACACATTAAATGAAAGGGGAAAAAGAACAAGTAGAAAATGAGTTAGAAAAAATTCTTCCGGAAATTGAAAAAGGAAGAAAAAATCTTAATCTTGTTAACAGACTTTAACTAGTAGAAATGAAAAGTTACTAAGTGCCTCCTGAGGCCGTTGTAGATGTCTTTTCTATAATCATGATACTTTTAGGGGAAAATGATCTTACCTGGACCTCTATAAAAAAATTTTTAGGACAGTCAACAATTTTAGATAAGATTATGGAGATGGATGGGCAAGGGGTAACTAAGGAGTCTTTAAAGTAATGTGAAGATATTTTATAAAGTAAAAAAAAATCTTTTGACCCGCAATACATTTACAAAGTGAGTTAGGCTGTGGGCCCCATTGCAGAATTTTCTGTCTCTCTTGTTAAGTTAGCCAAAATAAAATTAAAAATAAGACCGATAGAAGATAAGTTAAATTCCGTAAAGAAATAACTCCACTCTAACGAACTAAGGCATAAATAGATTATAGATAAAATTTTATAATTGGATGAATAATAAAAGATCTTGAAAAGGCAATTTGAAAATTTATCATTACAATCAGAAACGACTAATTAACTGATAAGTTAAAAAGAATCATAATTAAAAAAATCCAAATAAATTATAGATATCTTACAAAAGGAGTAATGCATATGGATTTAAGATTAGCAAAAGATCCAATAACTCCTTGACCAATTTGACCATCTTTCTATTTTTTTTGGGTCATAAATCTTAAATATAAGCACTCCAAAATGGAATTTATCAGAGTAACTGATAAACGACTTTCATTTTGAGCTTATTAACTAGTTAGATCTAATAAAAGATAACCATCCAAATGACTATTTAATGCTTTAAAAGACAACCTAATTTCTTTATTCTAAAAAAATAAAAAGGATAATCGACCCTGAAAATATAATATACTAATGGCTAATCAAAAGATTTAATGAGTATGAACTCATCAGTGATTAGTTTACAATAACTAAAAAACTATAAAACTGTCTTAAATTTAACAAAAATGTAATCCTAATGAACGTTAATTTAGACGAAAGATTTAACTATCTACTGAAGAAACAATTATACTTCAACTCCTAAAAGGCACAGATCTTTTTAGACAACTCTTTAATCGAGTACAGAGAAGACTTTGAAATTATTTTTATTTAAAGCTTTTAAGACTACAAAGACTAGCCTTTCATTGACACTTTCATATACTAAATATCAAACGAATCTCTTGAAAAAGAGTTTTTTAGTATTATTGCAAATCAAAAAATCCCAGACTTAAATAAAAAAATGTTTGATCTACAAAACACTATTAATGATACAAAGATAAATAAGATCATAGAGCAATAAAACCTTTTAAACATTTTGTAAAGGGCTGATGTAAACATATTGGAAGACGAAAAAACCTTTAATATTTTACAATTAATAAAAAAAATTAACGAAAACGTGGAGGAGTATATAGAAAAATAAAGGCTGATTTATGAATAGTTAAATGAGTTAAAATTAAATTATAATAAAAATTTTTAGCTCGCTGCAAAAATCTACAATTCAATGAAAGCACTTGCAGCAAAAAATCAAAAATATAGTTTTACATACAAAGAGTATACCGAAGTTTTTGAAAAGTCTTACAGTTTTTCTGGATTGGAGTACGCTTAAACAATCTTCGCTGAGTTTTCTGGCTATTTTTTGAAAGAAGACTAGAGCTAATTATAGCTACTTCTTTTAAATTATTTAGAATCATTGCACTAGATGACAGAATCTGAGACTAACATGATAAAAGGGAAGAAAGAAGATGAATCAGTCGATCTTTAAAAGTTAACTGACAAGATTAACTAAATATTTTCTATAGAAAAAAGACAGAAAATAACTTAAAAAATGTTGATCTTTTCAAAACATATAAACCAACAAAACAGATAATAACTAGAAATAGATGAAAGTTTTAAAGAAATCTATATCGGGGAGATAGAAGATGATATAATAGAAGATACAATTAAGGATTACCAAGCTAAACAGATAAATCTGCTTTTATTGAACTTTGAGCTACACGAAGACCCTCAGTGAATTTTAAGATTATTTAGTAGTAGCAATTCTAGAGTAGTAATACAGTCTCAGCTAAAAGGATATGACAAAAACCTAATATAAAATTTTACCTCTCTCTTTTATTAAGAAAACCTAGATTAACACACAATCATTGAAAAATTGCTTCCGTATAAGGTCGATTGGATTTAAAACAACTTAGAATTTATATATTTTTTCTCATTGGTTGTTGGGAGAGCAAATTTTTTTCCTTTTGGCTACAGTTAATAATATCACTACTCTATATAAGACTACGAAGATTTTCACAGACTAGCAAAAATAGAATAGATCAATCTTAATATTTTAAAAAATCTTCTCAGTGAAGTTTTTGTTTCATCAATTGTTTCAGACAAGCATGATCTTAATATTATAAATTAAATCTTAGACTTCACAATCTCAAATAAATAAAACTTTCTCAAAATTTAAAATCTTTAAGATAGCTAGTCTGTTTTAAATATTCTTAAAAATCAAGATCAACCAAGCCAATTTGGACTTTCTGATTTAATAGTTAACAGCTAATTAAGAAAGATTTTTGTTCAAAATAAAATTTTCTTAATAAATTAAGAAAAAAAATATAAGAATTAGATAAACAAATTTTTAAAAAAAATTAATTTTTTGGAAAGTCAGTCCATTCCTGAACCTACAGACAGCAACGAAATTATGCTTAATTTCAAAATTCTAGAAAAAAAAAAGATGATAGATATCTTAAATGTATTGAAAGATATTAAAAACAATTTAACTAACTATTGCAACGTAGGGGTTGATCTAAACCAAGAAAATCAATGCCTTCTCTAAGATAAGACTCCTATCAAGCTTCTATTGCTTCTTAACGTTGATTTTTTTAGTGACTTTTTAATTGTCATTAAGGAAAAAATAAAAGGATCAATCTTTTATAATAAGGATTTAAACTTGGAAGAAATAGATGCTAGACATATTTTTAATCTTCCAAGGTTTATTGAAACTTTTAAGATCATCAAAAATATATAAGGAGAACCAAAACTCTCGCCGCAAAAGCAATAAAACTCCATCTGCCTTGTAAATATCATTTCTGATTTTTTATCAGTATAAGGAGAAGTTTTTGTACCTTCTGATTAATTTAACTAAAGTCATCTGAAGGTCTACTTAACTTTTTCTTAGGGTTAAGGATTTAAAATCCCATTATATGAATTCAACAATAAGGAAGTCGTCTTGTTTGACTTATTAATTGAAGTCCAAAAGAAAGAAGATTTTATTTTTAAAAACAGTTGTTTTTATTAGCAGACTGTCAAAAAGATAAATTAATTATTATCATTTAAGCTGTTTTCTTTAAGGGGTTTGGGGTTTGGGGTTTGGGGTTTGGGGTTTGGGGTTTGGGGTTTGGGGTTTGGGGTTTAATGGGGTTTGGGGTTTGGGGTTTGGGGTTTGGGGTTTGGGGTTTGGGGTTTGGGGTTTGGGGTTTGGG
>JAQISU010001058.1:5000-23565 GCA_029339505.1 Unio delphinus | reverse complement strand
GTTTATGCAGGCAGGTCGCTCTCGGTGTGTTCTACCTAGAAAATACAAATTGCCTGGGACAAAGACACCGCAAAGGGTCCAAACCGTGACTGCGTCGAATAATATGACCGAACAAAAGGTCACTTTTCATTTTTCACTAGAAATGGAATATCTCGGTAAGGAACTGGAATATTTTCAAACAGTTTGCACTGGCGTGTAGGTCTTGTCGAGACAAAGCCGTGCATGGGTCGTTCAAGGAAGTAGGTCCAGGGACGGCGGAGATACAGTCATTGCAAGTTTCCCAAGGAGGGGGTGCCCTGGAGAAAGCCAATTTCTCCCGTAGTGGTCTCGGGGAAATCACGTTGTCGACCATAACTCTGCCGGAGAGCGAGCTAGCGGCCAATGCCTTACATGTGCGTGTAGGTCACGTCAAGACGAAGCCAAGCATGGGTCGTTCAAGGATCTAGGTGCAGGGATAGCGGAGACACGGGCATTGTAATGGTCCCCGCGAGGGATCCCGTGGACGAAGCCAGTCTCTCCCCTGGTGCTCAGGGGAAATCACGTTGTCGACCATTACTCTGCGGGGGAGCGAGCTAGCGGCCAATGCCTTACATGTGCGTGTAGGTCTCGCCGAGACGAAGGGAAGCAAGGGTCGTTCGTGGAGGTAGGTCCAGGGACAGCGGAGAAACAGGCATTGCAAGTTTCCCAAGGAGGGGGTGCCCTGGAGAAAGCCTATTTCTCCCGTGGTGCTCTCGGGGAAATCACGTTGTCGACCATAACTCTGCCGGGGAGCGAGCTAGCGGCCAATGCCTTACATGTGCGTGTAGGTCTCGCTCAGACGAACCCAAGCATGGGTCGATCAAGGAGCTAGGTGCAGGGATAGCGGAGACATGGGCATTGTAATGGTCCCCGCGAGGAGGTCCCGTGGACGAAGCCAGTCTCTCCCCTGGTGCTCAGGGGAAATCACGTTGTCGACCATAACTCTGCCGGGGAGCAAGCTAGCGGCCAATGCCTTACATGTGCGTGTAGGTCTCGCCGAGACAAAGCCAAGCATGGGTCGTTCAAGGAGCTAGGTGCAGGGATAGCGGAGACACAGACATTGTAATGTTCCCCGCGAGGGGTCCCGTGGACGAAGCCAGTCTCTCCCCTGGTGCTCACGAGGAAATCACGTTGTCGACCATAACTCTGCCGGGAAGCGAGCTAGCGGCCAACGCCTTACATGTGCGTGTAGGTCTCGCCGAGACGAATTCAAGCATGGGTCGTTCAAGGAGCTAGGTGCAGGGATAGCGGAGACAGGGGCATTGTAATGGTCCCCGCGAGGGGTCCCGTGGACGAAGCCAGTCTCTCCCCTGGTGCTCACGGGGAAATCACGTTGTCTACCATAACTCTGCCGGGAAGCGAGCTAGCGGCCGATGCCTTACATGTGCGTGTAGGTCTGGCTGAGACAAATTCAAGCATGGGTGCTTGAAGGAGCTAGGGGCAGGGGTAGCGTTAGGGTTAGGGTTTAGGGTTAGGGTTAGGGTTTAGGGTTAGGTTAGGGTTAGGGTTAGGGTTAGGGTTAACCCTAACCCGATAACTCTAAGGGTCCAAACCGTGACTGCGTCAAATTATATGACCGAACAAAAGCTCACTTTTCATTTTTCACTAGAAATGGAACATCTCGGTAAGGAACTGGAATATTTTCAAACAGTTTGCACTGGCGTGTAGGTCTCGTCGAGACAAAGCCATGCATGGGTCGCTCAAGGAGGTAGATCAAGGGACGGCGGAGACACAGGCATTGCAAGTTTCCCCAGGAGGGGGTGCCCTGGAGAAAGCCAATTTCTCCCGTGGTGCTCACGGGGAAATCACGTTGTCGACCATAACTCTGCCGGGGAGCGAGCTAGCGGCCAATGCCTTACATGTGCGTGTAGGTCTCGCCGAGACAAAGCCAAGCATGGGTCGTTCAAGGATCTAGGTGCAGGGATAGCGGAGACACAGGCATTGTAATGTTCCCCGCGAGGGGTCCCGTGGACGAAGCCAGTCTCTCCCCTGGTGCTCACGGGGAAATCACGTTGTCGACCATAACTCTGCCGGGAAGCGAGCTAGCGGCCAATGCCTTACATGTGCGTGTAGGTCTCTCCGAGACAAAGGCAAGCATGGGTCGTTCGTGGAGGTAGGTCCAGGGACAGCGGAGATACAGGCATTGCAAGTTTCCCAAGGAGGGGGTGCCCTGGAGAAAGCCAATTTCTCCCGTGGCGCTCACGGGGAAATCACGTTGTCGACCATAACTCTGCTGAAGAGCAAGCTAGCGGCCAATGCCTTACATGTGCGTGTAGGTCTCGCCGAGACGAATTCAAGCATGGGTCGTTCAAGGAGCTAGGTGCAGGGATAGCGGAGACAGGGGCATTGTAATGGTCCCCGCGAGGGGTCCCGTGGACGAAGCCAGTCTCTCCCCTGGTGCTCACGGGGAAATCACGTTGTCTACCATAACTCTGCCGGGAAGCGAGCTAGCGGCCGATGCCTTACATGTGCGTGTAGGTCTGGCTGAGACAAATTCAAGCATGGGTGCTTGAAGGAGCTAGGGGCAGGGGTAGCGTTAGGGTTAGGGTTTAGGGTTAGGGTTAGGGTTTAGGGTTAGGTTAGGGTTAGGGTTAGGGTTAGGGTTAACCCTAACCCGATAACTCTAAGGGTCCAAACCGTGACTGCGTCAAATTATATGACCGAACAAAAGGTCACTTTTCATTTTTCACTAGAAATGGAACATCTCGGTAAGGAACTGGAATATTTTCAAACAGTTTGCACTGGCGTGTAGGTCTCGTCGAGACAAAGCCATGCATGGGTCGCTCAAGGAGGTTGATCAAGGGACGGCGGAGACACAGGCATTGCAAGTTTCCCCAGGAGGGGGTGCCCTGGAGAAAGCCAATTTCTCCCGTGGTGCTCACGGGGAAATCACGTTGTCGACCATAACTCTGCCGGAGAGCAAGCTAGCGGCCAATGCCTTACATGTGCGTGTAGGTCTCGCCGAGACGAAGGCAAGCATGGGTCCTTCGTTGAGGTAGGTCCAGGGACAGCGGAGATACAGGCATTGCAAGTTTCCCAAGGAGGGGGTGTCCTGGAGAAAGCCAATTTCTCCCGTGGTGGTCTCGGGGAAATCACGTTGTCGACCATAACTCTGCCGCGGAGTGAGCAAGCGGCCAATGCATTACATGTGCGTGTAGGTCTCCCCGAGACGAAGCCAGGCATGGGTGCTTGAAGGAGCTAGGGGCAGGGGTAGCGGAGATATGGGCCTTGTAATTTTTCCCCCGGGAAGGGTCCCGGCAAACGGCCTGGCTCTCAGGGCTTTGCCCCTTGTGTCATGTTTGGTCGTTATTTTTTGCAATATCTCGGTAACGGCTTGGAATATTTTCATGGGGTTTGCTTTGGCAGATAGGTCTTGAGAAGGTCTAACACAAAATGTCATTAGCAGGATTCGAGTCTCTCCTTTTCTCTCGATAAAGTGCAAAAAACCGACCGAAAACACAGTTTTTTGCTAATAACTCGGTCCCCAATGGGAATATTTCAATGGGGTTTGTGCAGGCAGGTCGCTCTCGGTGTGTTCTACCTAGAAAAACCAAATTGCCTGGGACAAAGACACCGCAAAGGGTCCAAACCGTGACTGCGTCGAATTATATGACCGAACAAAAGGTCACTTTTCATTTTTCACTAGAAATGGAATATCTCGGTAAGGAACTGAAATATTTTCAAACAGTTTGCACTGGCGTGTAGGTCTTGTCGAGACAAAACCGTGCATGGGTCGATCAAGGAGGTAGGTCCAGGGACGGCGGAGATACAGGCATTGCAAGTTTCCCAAGGAGGGGGTTCCCTGGAGAAAGCCAATTTCTCCCGTGGTGCTCACGGGGAAATCACGTTGTCGACCATAACTCTGCCGGAAAGCAAGCTAGCGGCCAATGCCTTACATGTGCGTGTAGGTCTCGCCGAGACGAAGGCATGTATGGGTCGTTCGTGGAGGTAGGTCCAGGGACAGCGGAGATACAGGCATTGCAAGTTTCCCAAGGAGGGGGTGCCCTGGAGAAAGCCAATTTCTCCCGTGGTGGTCTCGGGGAAATCACGTTGTCGACCATAACTCTGCCGGGGAGTGAGCAAGCGGCCAATGCATTACATGTGCGTGTAGGTCTCCCCAAGACGAAGCCAGGCATGGGTGCTTGAAGGAGCTAGGGGCAGGGGTAGCGGAGATATGGGCCTTGTAATTTTTCCCCCGGGAAGGGTCCCGGCAAACGGCCTGGCTCTCAGGGCTTTGCCCCTTGTGTCATGTTTGGTCGTTATTTTTTGCAATATCTCGGTAACGGCTTGGAATATTTTCATGGGGTTTGCTTTGGCAGATAGGTCTTGAGAAGGTCTAACACAAACTGTCATTAGCAGGATTCGAATCTCTCCTTTTCTCTCGATAAAGTGCAAAAAACCGACCGAAAACACAGTTTTTTGCTAATAACTCGGTCCCCAATGGGAATATTTCAATGGGGTTTGTGCAGGCAGGTCGCTCTCGGTGTGTTCTACCTAGAAAAACCAAATTGCCTGGGACAAAGACACCGCAAAGGGTCCAAACCGTGACTGCGTCGAATTATATGACCGAACAAAAGGTCACTTTTCATTTTTCACTAGAAATGGAATATCTCGGTAAGGAACTGAAATATTTTCAAACAGTTTGCACTGGCGTGTAGGTCTTGTCGAGACAAAACCGTGCATGGGTCGATCAAGGAGGTAGGTCCAGGGACGGCGGAGATACAGGCATTGCAAGTTTCCCAAGGAGGGGGTTCCCTGGAGAAAGCCAATTTCTCCCGTGGTGCTCACGGGGAAATCACGTTGTCGACCATAACTCTGCCGGAAAGCAAGCTAGCGGCCAATGCCTTACATGTGCGTGTAGGTCTCGCCGAGACGAAGGCATGTATGGGTCGTTCGTGGAGGTAGGTCCAGGGACAGCGGAGATACAGGCATTGCAAGTTTCCCAAGGAGGGGGTGCCCTGGAGAAAGCCAATTTCTCCCGTGGTGGTCTCGGGGAAATCACGTTGTCGACCATAACTCTGCCGGGGAGTGAGCAAGCGGCCAATGCATTACATGTGCGTGTAGGTCTCCCCAAGACGAAGCCAGGCATGGGTGCTTGAAGGAGCTAGGGGCAGGGGTAGCGGAGATATGGGCCTTGTAATTTTTCCCCCGGGAAGGGTCCCGGCAAACGGCCTGGCTCTCAGGGCTTTGCCCCTTGTGTCATGTTTGGTCGTTATTTTTTGCAATATCTCGGTAACGGCTTGGAATATTTTCATGGGGTTTGCTTTGGCAGATAGGTCTTGAGAAGGTCTAACACAAACTGTCATTAGCAGGATTCGAATCTCTCCTTTTCTCTCGATAAAGTGCAAAAAACCGACCGAAAACACAGTTTTTTGCTAATAACTCGGTCCCCAATGGGAATATTTCAATGGGGTTTGTGCAGGCAGGTCGCTCTCGGTGTGTTCTACCTAGAAAAACCAAATTGCCTGGGACAAAGACACCGCAAAGGGTCCAAACCGTGACTGCGTCGAATTATATGACCGAACAAAAGGTCACTTTTCATTTTTCACTAGAAATGGAATATCTCGGTAAGGAACTGAAATATTTTCAAACAGTTTGCACTGGCGTGTAGGTCTTGTCGAGACAAAGCCGTGCATGGGTCGATCAAGGAGGTAGGTCCAGGGACGGCGGAGATACAGGCATTGCAAGTTTCCCAAGGAGGGGGTGCCCTGGAGAAAGCCAATTTCTCCCGTGGTGCTCACGGGGAAATCACGTTGTCGACCATAACTCTGCCGGAAAGCAAGCTAGCGGCCAATGCCTTACATGTGCGTGTAGGTCTCGCCGAGACGAAGGCAAGTATGGGTCGTTCGTGGAGGTAGGTCCAGGGACAGCGGAGATACAGGCATTGCAAGTTTCCCAAGGAGGGGGTGCCCTGGAGAAAGCCAATTTCTCCCGTGGTGGTCTCGGGGAAATCACGTTGTCGACCATAACTCTGCCGGGGAGTGAGCAAGCGGCCAATGCATTACATGTGCGTGTAGGTCTCCCCAAGACGAAGCCAGGCATGGGTGCTTGAAGGAGCTAGGGGCAGGGGTAGCGGAGATATGGGTCTTGTAATTTTCCCCCGGGAAGGGTCCCGGCAAACGGCCTGGCTCTCAGGGCTTTGCCCCTTTTGTCATTTTTGGTCGTTATTTTTTGCAATATCTCGGTAACGGCTTGGAATATTTTCATGGGGTTTGCTTTGGCAGATAGGTCCTGGGTAGGGCTACGACACACTGTCATTAGCAGGATTCGAGTCTCTCCTTTTCTCTCGATAAAGTGCAAAAAACCGACCGAAAACACAGTTTTTTGCTAATAACTCGGTCCCCAATGGGAATATTTCAATGGGGTTTGTGCAGGCAGGTCGCTCTCGGTGTGTTCTACCTAGAAAAACCAAATTGCCTGGGAGAAAGACACCGCAAAGGGTCCAAACCGTGACTGCGTCGAATTATATGACCGAACAAAAGGTCACTTTTCATTTTTCACTAGAAATGGAATATCTCGGTAAGGAACTGAAATATTTTCAAACAGTTTGCACTGGCGTGTAGGTCTTGTCGAGACAAAACCGTGCATGGGTCGATCAAGGAGGTAGGTCCAGGGACGGCGGAGATACAGGCATTGCAAGTTTCCCAAGGAGGGGGTGCCCTGGAGAAAGCCAATTTCTCCCGTGGTGCTCACGGGGAAATCACGTTGTCGACCATAACTCTGCCGGAAAGCAAGCTAGCGGCCAATGCCTTACATGTGCGTGTAGGTCTCGCCGAGACGAAGGCATGTATGGGTCGTTCGTGGAGGTAGGTCCAGGGACAGCGGAGATACAGGCATTGCAAGTTTCCCAAGGAGGGGGTGCCCTGGAGAAAGCCAATTTCTCCCGTGGTGGTCTCGGGGAAATCACGTTGTCGACCATAACTCTGCCGGGGAGTGAGCAAGCGGCCAATGCATTACATGTGCGTGTAGGTCTCCCCAAGACGAAGCCAGGCATGGGTGCTTGAAGGAGCTAGGGGCAGGGGTAGCGGAGATATGGGTCTTGTAATTTTCCCCCGGGAAGGGTCCCGGCAAACGGCCTGGCTCTCAGGGCTTTGCCCCTTTTGTCATTTTTGGTCGTTATTTTTTGCAATATCTCGGTAACGGCTTGGAATATTTTCATGGGGTTTGCTTTGGCAGATAGGTCCTGGGTAGGGCTACGACACACTGTCATTAGCAGGATTCGAATCTCTCCTTTTCTCTCGATAAAGTGCAAAAAACCGACCGAAAACACAGTTTTTTGCTAATAACTCGGTCCCCAATGGGAATATTTCAATGGGGTTTGTGCAGGCAGGTCGCCCTCGGTGTATTCTACCTAGAAAATCCAAATTGCTTGGGACAAAAACACCGCAAAGGGTCCAAACCGTGCCTGCGTCGAATTATATGACCGAACAAAAGGTCACTTTTCATTTTTCACTAGAAATAAAATATCTCGGTAAGGAACTGGAATATATTCCAACTGTTTGCACTGGCGTGTAGGTCTCGTCGAGACAAAGCCGTGCATGGGTCGTTCAAGGAGGTAGGTCTAGGGACGGCGGAGATACAGGCATTGCAAGTTTCCCCAGGAGGGGGTGCCCTGGAGAAAGCCTATTTCTCTCGTGGTGCTCACGGGGAAATCACGTTGTCGACCATAACTCTGCCGGAGAGCAAGCTAGCGGCCAATGCCTTACATGTGCGTGTAGGTCTCGCCAAGACAAAGGCAGGTATGGGTCGTTCGTGTAGGTAGGTCCAGGGACAGCGGAGATACAGGCATTGCAAGTTTCCCAAGGAGGGGGTGCCCTGGAGAAAGCCAATTTCTCCCGTGGTGGTCTCGGGGAAATCACGTTGTCGACCATAACTCTGCCGGGGAGTAAGCAAGCGGCCAATGCCTTACATGTGCGTGTAGGTCTCGCCGAGACGAAGCCAGGCATGGGTGCTTGAAGTAGCTAGGGGCAGGGGTAGCGGAGATACGGGCCTTGTAATTTTTCCCCGGTAAGGGTCCCGGCAAACGGCCTGGCTATCAGGTCTTTGCCCCTTGTGTCAGTTTTGGTTGTTATTTTTTGCAATATCTCGGTAACGGCTAGGAATATTTTCATGGGGTTTGCTTTGGCAGATAGGTCCTGGGAAGGGCTACGACACTTTGTCATTAGCGGGATTCGAACCTCTCCTTTTCCCTCGATAAAATGCAAAAAACCGAACTAAAACACAGTTTTTTGCTAATAACTCAGTCCCCAATGGGAATATTTCAATGGGGTTTGTGCAGGCAGGTCGCTCTCGGTGTGTTCTACCTAGAAAAACCAAATTGCCTGGGACAAAAGCACCGCAAAGGGTCCAAACCGTGACTGCGTCGAATTATATTACCGAACGAAAGGTCACTTTTCATTTTTCACTAGAAATGGAATATCTCGGTAAGGAACTGGAATATTTTCAAACAGTTTGCACTGGCGTGTAGGTCTCGTCAAGACAAAGCCATGCATGGGTCGATCAAGGAGGTAGGTCCAGGGACGGCGGAGATACAGGCATTGCAATTTTCCCCAGGAGGGGGTGCCCTGGAGAAAGCCAATTTCTCCCGTGGTGCTCACGGGGAAATCACGTTGTCGACCATAACTCTGCCGGAGAGCAAGCTAGCGGCCAATGCCTTACATGTGCGTGTAGGTCTCGCCGAGACGAAGGCAAGCATGGGTCCTTCGTTGAGGTAGGTCCAGGGACAGCGGAGATACAGGCATAGCAAGTTTCCCAAGGAGGGGGTGTGTCCTGGAGAAAGCCAATTTCTCCCGTGGTGGTCTCGGGGAAATCACGTTGTGGACCATAACTCTGCCGGGGAGTGAGCAAGCGGCCAATGCCTTACATGTGCGTGTAGGTCTCGCCGAGACGAAGCCAGGCATGGGTGCTTGAAGGAGCTAGGGGCAGGGGTAGCGGAGATATGGGTCTTGTAATTTTCCCCCGGGAAGGGTCCCGGCAAACGGCTTGGCTCTCAGGGCTTTGCCCCTTGTGTCATTTTTGGTTGTTATTCTTTGTAATATCTCGGTAACGGCTTGGAATATTTTCATGAGGTTTGCTTTGGCAGATAGGTGTTGCCAAGGGCTACGACCACCTTTCATCAGCGGGATTCGAACTTCTCCCTTTTCCTTCATAAAGTCCAAAAAAACGACCGAAAACACAGTTTTTGGCTAATTATTCGGTCCCCAATGGGAATATTTCAATTTCGAATTTCATATTTAATATACCCATTCCATTCCGCTTCAAATATTCACCTCCAACCCATTTATTTCGCTTTAAATAGGCGATTTCATTCATTCCTTCATTTTCCATGTTGCGTAAATATTTACGCAAACTTGCGTAAATATTGACGCAAGTGCGTAAAGTTTTACGCACTGTTATGGCTCATTTTCGGCCACAATGGCTCATTTTTGGCCACAATGGCCAAGATATGGCCAAAATTCCGCCCCTAAAACCTGAGAGAGAAGCTCAACAGGGTCTCCTTTCCCGGCCGTGTTGTGCCAAGCCCGTGTTTTCAAGGCGCGACATTCGGTGGATAGAAGTTGCTGGCTGGGCCCTTGGTAAGACGGTGACGTACCAGACACCGTCGGATAGGGTAGGCTAAGACGCATCGGACGGTGAAAACCCCATGAAAATCGGATGGTCCGTTCGTCCGTAGTAGGTAGCAGACGGATGGTACTATGCAATAGTTCAAGGCGCGACATTCGCTTTAAATACGCTATTGACTTCATTTTCCATGTCTGACACTTTTTTCAGCACTGTGACATTTTTTCACAACTGTGAAAATTTTTTCACACTGTAATGGCCAAGATATGGCCAAAATTCCGCCCCTAAAACCTGAGAGAGAAGCTCAACGGGGTCTCCTTTCCCGGCCGTGTTGTGCCAAGCCCGTGTTTTCAAGGCGCGACATTCGGTGGATAGAAGTTGCTGGCTGGGCCCTTGGGAAGACGGTAACGTACCAGACACCGTCGGATAGGGTAGGCTAAGACGCATCGGACGGTGAAAACCCCATGAAAATCGGATGGTCCGTTCGTCCGTAGTAGGTAGCAGACGGATGGTACTATGCAATAGTTCAAGGCGCGACATTCGCTGTAAATACGCTATTGACTTCATTTTCCATGTCTGACACTTTTTTCAGCACTGTGACATTTTTTCACAACTGTGAAAATTTTTTCACACTGTAATGGCCAAGATATGGCCAAAATTCCGCCCCTAAAACCTGAGAGAGAAGCTCAACAGGGTCTCCTTTCCCGGCCGTGTTGTGCCAAGCCCGTGTTTTCAAGGCGCGACATTCGGTGGATAGAAGTTGCTGGCTGGGCCCTTGGGAAGACGGTGACGTACCAGACACCGTCGGATAGGGTAGGCTAAGACGCATCGGACGGTGAAAACCCCATGAAAATCGGATGGTCCGTTCGTCCGTAGTAGGTAGCAGACGGATGGTACTATGCAATAGTTCAAGGCGCGACATTCGCTGTAAATACGCTATTGACTTCATTTTCCATGTCTGACACTTTTTTCAGCACTGTGACATTTTTTCACAACTGTGAAAATTTTTTCACACTGTAATGGCCAAGATATGGGCAAAATTCCGCCCCTAAAACCTGAGAGAGAAGCTCAACAGGGTCTCCTTTCCCGGCCGTGTTGTGCCAAGCCCGTGTTTTCAAGGCGCGACATTCGGTGGATAGAAGTTGCTGGCTGGGCCCTTGGGAAGACGGTGACGTACCAGACACCGTCGGATAGGGTAGGCTAAGACGCATCGGACGGTGAAAACCCCATGAAAATCGGATGGTCCGTTCGTCCGTAGTAGGTAGCAGACGGATGGTACTATGCAATAGTTCAAGGCGCGACATTCGCTTTAAATACGCTATTGACTTCATTTTCCATGTCTGACACTTTTTTCAGCACTGTGACATTTTTTCACAACTGTGAAAATTTTTTCACACTGTAATGGCCAAGATATGGGCAAAATTCCGCCCCTAAAACCTGAGAGAGAAGCTCAACAGGGTCTCCTTTCCCCGCCGTGTTGAGCCAAGGCCGTGTTTCCAAGGCGCGACATTCGGTGGATAGAAGTTGCTGGCTGGGCCCTTGGGAAGACGGTGACGTACCAGACACCGTCGGATAGGGTAGGCTAAGACGCATCGGACGGTGAAAACCCCATGAAAATCGGATGGTCCGTTCGTCCGTAGTAGGTAGCAGACGGATGGTACTATGCAATAGTTCAAGGCGCGACATTCGCTTTAAATACGCTATTGACTTCATTTTCCATGTCTGACACTTTTTTCAGCACTGTGACATTTTTTCACAACTGTGAAAATTTTTTCACACTGTAATGGCCAAGATATGGCCAAAATTCCGCCCCTAAAACCTGAGAGAGAAGCTCAACAGGGTCTCCTTTCCCCGCCGTGTTGAGCCAAGGCCGTGTTTCCAAGGCGCGACATTCGGTGGATTCAAGTTGTCTGCTGGGCCCATGGCATTGGGGTGACATGCCCCACACCGTCGGATAGGGCAGGCAGAGACGCATCGGACGGTGCATGCCGCAGGAAAATCGGTTGGTCCGTTCGTCCGTGCGCGGCCGAAAAGCGGTTTGGGGGCCCCGCAGAGTCATGCAAATGTGAAGATAGGTTAATTGGGGTTTCCTCGAACACTCTTGAAGCCACCTTGAAGTGCCACATGGCGCCAGATAGGCCTCGCCAAGCCGCGTCTAGCGCCGCTAAGTGCATGTGATTCGCCGTGTGCGTTCGTCCGAGCGCCTAAGAAAACGTGTTTTTCACTGTCCCTGTTTGTATTTCGCGACATTAGGAGATGTTGAGTTTTCTCAGCTGTCTTTGAATGCACGGCAACATACCAGACACCGTCGGATAGGGCAGGCTGAGACGTAGCGGACGGTGAAAACCCCATGAAAATCCGATGGTGCGTTCTTCCGTGCGAGGTAGCCGACGGAGGGTACCCTCGACGTTTTCAAGGCGCGACATTCGGTGGATTGAAGTTGTGGGCTGGGCCCTTAGGAAGACGGTAACATGCCACACAGCGTCGGATAGGGCAGGCTGAGACGCATCGAACGGTGAAAACCCCATGAAAATCGGTTGGTCCGTTCGTCCGTGCGAGGGAGCAGACGGAGGGTACCCTCCAAGTTGTTAAGGCGCTCCATTTCTTGGAGTTGTCTCCCGTAGACCGTGCGAGGTAGCAAACCGATAGAGCGACATTGGCTTTTCTCTTGCTTTCTCCTAGGCCGTTGCTCCGATTGAAACGTGCCATGCCTGGTTGTGAAGGAGACGCACATGGCAGTGCAAACGGCAAGAAAATTGGAACGTGCGTGCGTTTGTTATCCCCTGTAAGGCGGCCATAAGGGTCTTCAAGGTCAGTGCTCTCCAAGGATTGCTGAAACGCCCGTTTTTCTAGAGTTACAAGAGCTACAGTCATGTACGAGGCAGCGGCATGTAGGTCTTGACGAGAGGCAGCTGCCGGTGAAAAGCCCGATCAAGTCGAACCGTCCGTTCGTCCGTAGGAGGTAGCAGACGGACGGTACTATGCAATTGTTCATGGCGCGACATTCGGTGGATTGAAGTTGCGGGCTGCGCCCTTGGGAAGACGGTGACATGCCACACACCGTCGGATAGGGCAGGCTGAGACGCATCGGACGGTGCATGCCCCATGCCAATCGGTTGGTCCGTTCGTACGTGCGAGGTAGCCGACGGAGGGTACCCCCCACGTTTTCAAGGCGCGACCTTCTGTTTATTCAAGTTGTGTGCTGGGCAATTGGGAGTAGGGAACGAATGCTACTATCCATGTTTGTATTGTGGCTTTTCCCCGGTTTTCTCGCGTGATAGGATGTTGCTGCTGCTGATGGGTGGTTGTGGCGGTAGCGAATATCTGGCAAACGGGACATTGGCGAAAAGGGGGGGGGGGGGGGGGGGGGGGGGGGTTTGGTAAACTTTCTTTCAATGTCTACCACTTATAAATGACTTAAAGAAAGATATCTTCTTGCTGTTTGCGGCGGTGGTAGAGAGAGAGAGAGAGAGAGAGAGAGAGAGAGAGAGAGAGAGAGAGAGAGAGAGAGAGAGAGAGAGAGAGAGAGAGAGAGCTGCTGCTGCTGGTTGTGGTGGTGGTGGTAGCGAATGCCAGATGTTGGCATATCCATGGCTGCAACGCCCATAGCTTGTGAATGCTTCGATATATCTGCTTGCTGTTTGCGGCGGCGGTTGAGAGAGCTGCTGCTGCTGCTGATGGTTGTGGTGGTAGCCAATGCCATGCAAATGGGATTTTGGAAAATTCATTGATGCAATGCTCCTACCTTGTGAATGCTTCAATCTATCTTCTTGCTGTTTGCGGCGGTGTTTGAGAGAGCTGCTGCTGCTGCTGCTGATGGTTGTGGTGGTAGCCAATGCCAGACAAATGGGATTTTGGAAAATTCATTGATGCAATGCTCCTACCTTGTGAATGCTTCAATCTATCTTCTTGTTGTTTGCGGCGGTGTTTGGGAGAGCTGCTGCTGCTGCTGCTGATGGCTGTGGTGGTAGCCAATGCCAGACAAATGGGATGTTGGCAAATTCATTGCTGCAATGCCCATAGCTTGTGAATGCCTCCATATATCTGCTTGCTGTTTGCGGCGGCGGTTGAGAGAGCTGCTGCTGCTGCTGCTGCTGCTGGTTGTGGTGGTAGCCAATGCCATGCAAATGGGATTTTGGAAAATTCATTGATGCAATGCTCCTACCTTGTGAATGCTTCAATCTATCTTCTTGCTGTTTGCGGCGGTGTTTGAGAGAGCTGCTGCTGCTGCTGCTGATGGTTGTGGTGGTAGCCAATGCCAGACAAATGGGATTTTGGAAAATTCATTGATGCAATGCTCCTACCTTGTGAATGCTTCAATCTATCTTCTTGTTGTTTGCGGCGGTGTTTGGGAGAGCTGCTGCTGCTGCTGCTGATGGCTGTGGTGGTAGCCAATGCCAGACAAATGGGATGTTGGCAAATTCATTGCTGCAATGCCCATAGCTTGTGAATGCCTCCATATATCTGCTTGCTGTTTGCGGCGGCGGTTGAGAGAGCTGCTGCTGCTGCTGCTGCTGGTTGTGGTGGTAGCCAATGCCATGCAAATGGGATTTTGGAAAATTCATTGATGCAATGCTCTTACCTTGTGTATGCTTCAATCTATCTGCTTGCTGTTTGCGGCGGTGTTTGAGAGAGCTGCTGCTGCTGCTGCTGGTTGTGGTGGTAGCCAATGCCAGACAAATGGGATTTTGGAAAATTCATTGCTGCAATACCCCTACCTTGTGAATGCTTCAATCTATCTGCTTGCTGTTTGCGGCGGTGGTTGAGAGAGAGCTGCTGCTGCTGCTGATGGTTGTGGTGGTAGCGAAGGCCATACAAATGGGATTTTGGCAAATTCCTCACTATAATAATACCTATAGCTCTTGAATACTTCAAGTTATCTTCTCTGGGCTGTTTGTAGCGCCGGCTGAGTGTACGTACGTTTCATATCCAAGCCAATGCAATATATAAATAGGTACAAATCCATATGAAAATGTCTTTTAATTTCACAATTTCATTATAAAATTTTTCAACCCATTCCATTTAATTTTCAAACGTTTTGTTTGCATTTTCCACTTCAAATGTATCTTATATTCGCCTCCAACACATTTATTCCGCTTAAATAGGCGATTTCTTCGATTTCCATGTTGCGGAGCTTTTTACGCAACTGCGTAAATTTTTACTCGAGTGTGCGAACATTTTACGCACTGTTATGGCCAAAATTTGGCCACAATGGCCAAATTTTGGCCACAATGACCAAAATTTGGCCAAACTTTTTCCGTTCAAACCTGCGAGTCAAGCTCAACAGGGTCTCCTTTCCCGGCCGTGTTGTGCCAAGCCCGTGTTTTCAAGGCGCGACATTCGGTGGATAGAAGTTGCTGGCTGGGCCCTTGGGAAGACGGTGACGTACCAGACACCGTCGGATAGGGTAGGCTAAGACGCATCGGACGGTGAAAACCCCATGAAAATCGGATGGTCCGTTCGTCCGTAGTAGGTAGCAGACGGATGGTACTATGCAATAGTTCAAGGCGCGACATTCGCTTTAAATACGCTATTGACTTCATTTTCCATGTCTGACACTTTTTTCAGCACTGTGACATTTTTTCACAACTGTGAAAATTTTTTCACACTGTAATGGCCAAGATATGGCCAAAATTCCGCCCCTAAAACCTGAGAGAGAAGCTCAACAGGGTCTCCTTTCCCGGCCGTGTTGTGCCAAGCCCGTGTTTCCAAGGCGCGACATTCGGTGGATTCAAGTTGTCTGCTGGGCCCTTGGCACTGGGGTGCCATGCCACACACCGTCGGATAGGGTAGGCTAAGACGCATCGGACGGTGAAAACCGCATGAAAATGGGACGGTCTGTTCGTCCGTGCGAGGTAGCCGACGGAGGGTACCCTCCACGTTTTCAAGGCGCGACATTCGGTTGATTCAAGTTGTCTGCTGGGCCCTTAGCATTGGGGTGGCATGCCCCACACCGTCGGATAGGGCAGGCAGAGACGCATCGGACGGTGCATGCCGCAGGAAAATCGGTTGGTCCGTTCGTCCGTGCGCGGCCGAAAAGCGGTTTGGGGGCCCCGCAGAGTCATGCAAATGTGAAGATAGGTTAATTGGGGTTTCCTCGAACACTCTTGAAGCCACCTTGAAGTGCTACATAGCGCCAGATAGGCCTCGCCAAGCCGCGTCTAGCGCCGCTAAGTGCATGTGATTCGCCGTGTGCGTTCGTCCGAGCGCCCAAGAAAACGTGTTTTTAACTGTCCTTGTTTGTATTGCGCGACATTAGGAGATGTTGAGTTTTCTCAGCTGGCTTTGAATGTACGGCGACATACTAGACACCATCGGATAGGGCAGGCTGAGGCGCATCGGACGGTGAAAATCCCATGAAAATCCGATGGTGCGTTCGTCCGTGCGAGGTAGCCGACGGAGGGTACCCTCGACGTTTTCAAGGCGCAACATTCGGTGGAATGAAGATGTGGGCTGGGCCCTTGGGAGCACGGTAACACACCAGACACCGTCGGATAGGGTAGGGTAGGACGCATCGGACGGTGAAAACCCCATGAAAATCGGACTGTCCGTTCGTCCGTGCGAGGTAGCCGACGGAGGGTACCCTCCACGTTTTCAAGGCGCGACATTCTGTTTATTCAAATGCGCGACATTCGGTTGATTCAAGTTGTGTGCTGGGCCCTTGGCATTGGGGTGACGTGCCACACACAGTCGGATAGGGCAGGCTGAGACGCATCGGACGAAGCATGCCGCATGCCAATCGGTTTGTCCGTTCGTCCGTGCGAGGTAACCGACGGAGGGTACCCCCCACGTTTTCAAGGCGCGACCTTCTGTTTATTCAAGTTGTGTGCTGGGCAATAGGGAGTAGGGAACGAATGCTACTATCCATGTTTGTGTTGTGGCTTTTCCCCGGTTTTCTCGCGTGATAGGATGTTGCTGCTGCTGATGGATGGTTGTGGTGGTAGCGAATATCTGGCAAACGGGACATTGGCGAAAAGGGGGGGGGGGGGGGGGGGGGTTGGTGCCCTTTGATTTAATGTCTACCACTTATAAATGACTTAAAGAAAGATATCTTCTTGCTGTTTGCGGCGGTGGTAGAGAGAGAGAGAGAGAGAGAGAGAGAGAGAGAGAGAGAGAGAGAGAGAGAGAGAGAGAGAGAGAGAGAGAGAGAGAGAGAGCTGCTGCTGGTTGTGGTGGTAGCGAATGCCAGACAAATGGGATGTTGGCATATCCATTGCTGCAATGCCCATAGCTTGTGAATGCTTCGATGTATCTGCTTGCTGTTTGCGGCGGCGGTTGAGAGAGCTGCTGCTGCTGCTGCTGGTTGTGGTGGTAGCCAATGCCATGCAAATGGGATTTTGGAAAATTCATTGATGCAATGCCCAGAGCTTGTGAATGCTTCGATGTATCTGCTTGCTGTTTGCGGCGGCGGTTGAGAGAGCTGCTGCTGGTTGTGGTGGTAGCCAATGCCATGCAAATGGGAGTTGGGAAAATTCATTGCTGCAATGCCCATAGCTTGTGAATGCTTCGATGTATCTGCTTGCTGTTTGCGGCGGCGGTTGAGAGAGCTGCTGCTGCTGCTGGTTGTGGTGGTAGCCAATGCCATGCAAATGGGATTTTGGAAAATTCATTGATGCAATGCCCATAGCTTGTGAATGCTTCGATGCATCTGCTTGCTGTTTGCGGCGGCGGTTGAGAGAGCTGCTGCTGATGGTTGTGGTGGTGGTAGCGAAGGCCATACAAATGGGATTTTGGCAAATTCCTCGCTAGAATAATACCTATAGCTCTTGAAAACTTCAAGTTATCTTCTCTGTGCTGCTTGTAGCGCCGGCTGAGTGTACGTACGTTTCATATCCAACATGAAAAAAAAAAAAAAAAAAAAAAAGCCCCCCAAAAATTTCTAAGTCCAACTTAGAAATTTTTGGGGGGCTTTTTTTTTTTTTTTTTTTCATGTTCGACATCGGCAGCAACCTTTTCTTGACCTGCACCCAAATATCGACAGTTTCAGGGCAAAAACGACAAAGTCCGACACCTTCCCGAAAATTTCTAAGTCCAACTTTTTCACCAGTTTCTCTCACCAGTTTCTCACCTCCACCCAAAAATCGACGATAATTTGAAGAAAAGTTCTAAGTCCAATGTTTCCACTACTAGACAGAAAAAAAATTTCCAAGTCCAACTGCACCCAAATATCGACAGTTTTAGGGCAAAAACGACAAAGTCCGACACCTTCCCGAAAATTTCTAAGTCCAACTTTTTCACCAGTTTCTCTCACCAGTTTCTCACCTCCACCCAAAAATCGACGATAATTTGAAGAAAAGTTCTAAAAGTCCAATGTTTCCACTACTAGACAGAAAAAAAATTTCCAAGTCCAACTGCACCCAAATATCGACAGTTTTTAGGGCAAAAACGACAAAGTCCGACACCTTCCCGAAAATTTCTAAGTCCAACTTTTTCACCAGTTTCTCTCACCAGTTTCTCACCTCCACCCAAAAATCGACGATAATTTGAAGAAAAGTTCTAAGTCCAATGTTTCCACTACTAGACAGAAAAAAAATTTCCAAGTCCAACTGCACCCAAATATCGACAGTTTTAGGGCAAAAACGACAAAGTCCGACACCTTCCCGAAAATTTCTAAGTCCAACTTTTTCACCAGTTTCTCTCACCAGTTTCTCACCTCCACCCAAAAATCGACGATAATTTGAAGAAAAGTTCTAAGTCCAATGTTTCCACTACTAGACAGAAAAAAAATTTCCAAGTCCAACTGCACCCAAATATCGACAGTTTTAGGGCAAAAACGACAAAGTCCGACACCTTCCCGAAAATTTCTAAGTCCAACTTTTTCACCAGTTTCTCTCACCAGTTTCTCACCTCCACCCAAAAATCGACGATAATTTGAAGAAAAGTTCTAAGTCCAATGTTTCCACTACTAGACAGAAAAAAAATTTCCAAGTCCAACTGCACCCAAATATCGACAGTTTTAGGGCAAAAACGACAAAGTCCGACACCT
>JAQISU010001057.1:0-22790 GCA_029339505.1 Unio delphinus | reverse complement strand
CTTATCACTGCATAAACTTCTTGGTAAATTTAAGTAATAGAATTGAATTGCATATTAAAGTTGTCTAATGCATAAAACTATACCAATATTTACCCCAAACTCATAATAAGTTTAGAAAAAGTCTCAAAATCATTATGATGGCTACTTTCCACTACAGGTAGTCTTAAATTACTTACTTTTCAATATAAAGCTCAATAAAGTACATACATTATTTAAAAAAAGAGAAATAAATCAAACCTTCAGTCACTCAATTCTAGTCAAAGGGGAGGTAATATACATTGATTTGGCATACCAAGTAGCAAGCTCTAATTTACAGCTAAATGATTCTGTACTATCACTTGATAGTATGTGCAGAGCAATGTTGCATTTATAAATAGATTTTGTTTCAAATCTGAAACTACATTTCTAACATGAAACTTGTTTTATCTATTTAAATCAACAGGTCTGATGAGAAAAACACATATCGATTGGTTCATGCAGAAAAAAATGCTGAGATGTGGAATACTGTTTTTCAACAGCACCAGTGCCTACACCCTGAATGTCAGGGGTTTCTGTCATGGGACTTGAAACATGAAGAGAAAAGAGGTCTGGTGTGGCGAGAGAGAGCAATATGTTCATCATGCCGTTACACTTAAAGAATGTTTGAACTGTATCAAGAAATGCCAAGGAAAGATTGTGGAAGAAAACCTGACTGTGTAAATAATGCGATACAGATAGGACTTTCAGAGACTTCTGTTGGAAATGAAGGGTTTAGAACTATTCTTTTAAGTGCGAATGTCCCTGCTCCCTCAACAAAAGGGATGCAGAAAAGTTCCAATACTGTTTGTAAGAAAATTGAATGCAGCAACATGAGAGACATGGCAGAACATAGGAAATATGTGAAGGAGTTTAATTCTATGACAGGAAAAAAGACAAATATAATTGATCTTCAATGTGACTCAACATATAAAATTGAAGGATAAAACACAACTTACCAAAGAATATAACCTTTAAGAGAAACTTCCATGGCAGGGTTCATAGTGCTGTCCATAACTGCAACCATGGACCTGGAGAATCTCTGGTTAAGCTATGTCAATCTATCGGTTGTCCGATTTCAGCTTGCAGTTCTGTGGCACAACATCTGAAAAGCAAGCAAGATATATATATAGGAGAAATAAAATACATACAGCAAGTACAGCATATAAGAGAAAAAAATCAGAGAAAAGGGCATTTCTTTACAAGCTTTATGAGAAACATCAAGAAGAAAAGAATTAATGCCCCCATCCAGTTTATACAACCCTTCCCATCTGTGCTTTCTATAGATTTTTTCCCCAAAATCACATGCAAATCATGAAAGAAAGACTCCATTATGATTGTCATATCTAAAAACCACCAAAATCATACCCTGGATGCACGTGGTAACCATAGAAACATCAGGCTCATGTTGTGGTATAGGCCCTGTATAGGAAACACGGTACTAATTCAACTCCAATGGTAAACATATGGAAACACTGTCATATTCAAAATTCAATAACTTAACATTTCTGGGTGCTGATGGTCAGACCTATATTTTTCCATGCACAACTAACCTTGATGTAAGTTTTTAAATGTAGAAAAACATAGGACCCGCGGCATTTTGTTGACATAAATTGACAGGAAGCACATGTTATTGATTCTGCACCAAATGAATCAGGTGCTACTTTCATTATTGAGTAGTAATAGGTGAAGCCTCTAAATTTACTTCAATTGCATCAATAGAATTTTGTCCATATTTTTTTTAAATTACAGATAGGATAAGCTCTCAAAAAATATTTTTACTAAAATTTTAATTTTCATTATTAACCAATTATGGACCACCAAAGCTGTATATACTCTATTATTTCTCTTCACCCATTTTTAGACTGGTTCACAGCTCTTCCGTATAATTAGTACCGTGTGTCCTATAACCAGATTTTAATTTTTTTGAAAAAGTTGCATTTTACTCATTGATATTACAGTATAATTGTAAGAAAGACCTGGCCATGCTGGTGCATGAATAATAGTGCAATTGCATTTTATGTGATACTACTGTACATAGCAAAATTGCATCCGCATTACATGTTGAAGTGTTGTATTGTACTTATTAGTGCATTATTCTTGTTATTAAAAAAATTAGATTCCGGCTTTGTATCTTCGTGTTGTCTTTCTATAGCATGCATGCTACACAAAATAAACACAAACATGCTGACATCAGCAAGTATGACATCATAGGGTATCAAATTACATGACACCTAGTTTTCCATCTCTCACTGGCTATAAGACAAATTTTAAATGTTTTAAATTTCAAAATTTCATTTCTTTTCTTGCTGACATTCACAGAAATAAGATACAGCGCATCCCTGATTCCTATCATTCACACCAAACCAATAAGTGTGCCACATGACAGGTCACAATGATAAGAGGTCATTGTCCTTCTGTGACTTTGACTCACCCAATGAGGCCTCCAGAGATGCTGACATTCTAAAACTATTTAAACTATCAACACAGGTGATTCATCACCCCCAAATCTTAATAAAAAGGTATAAAAGCCAAAGGAAAGTTCCATAAGTATTATAATACTGAAGAATTAAATAACTGAGTGATACTTTTTAGCATAAAACTATGGGTAAGGATAAGAAAGCAAAGAATAGACAAAGTCATTTCTTCAAGCCTGGTAATGTTCCCCACAACAAGGGGAAAAAATGTACATCAACCCAAAAGACAAAGCCACTTGAGGTCTATTACATAAGGACAACAAGAGACAAATTTGAAAAAGCTATAAAAAGTTCATATAATGCTGACATTGAAGATGACGATGAAAAGCCCATATACAAACTGCTGCGACCCAAGCCAAGAAGTAAGCTGGAGGTGGAGCAATATGTGGAAAACATTGCGATGCCAGGGTAAGTCCATGTTTCTATTCAATATTCAGACACTTATATAACTTATCACTGCATAAACTTCTTGGTAAATTTAAGTAATAGAATTGAATTGCATATTAAAGTTGTCTAATGCATAAAACTATACCAATATTTACCCCAAACTCATAATAAGTTTAGAAAAAGTCTCAAAATCATTATGATGGCTACTTTCCACTACAGGTAGTCTTAAATTACTTACTTTTCAATATAAAGCTCAATAAAGTACATACATTATTTAAAAAAAGAGAAATAAATCAAACCTTCAGTCACTCAATTCTAGTCAAAGGGGAGGTAATATACATTGATTTGGCATACCAAGTAGCAAGCTCTAATTTACAGCTAAATGATTCTGTACTATCACTTGATAGTATGTGCAGAGCAATGTTGCATTTATAAATAGATTTTGTTTCAAATCTGAAACTACATTTCTAACATGAAACTTGTTTTATCTATTTAAATCAACAGGTCTGATGAGAAAAACACATATCGATTGGTTCATGCAGAAAAAAATGCTGAGATGTGGAATACTGTTTTTCAACAGCACCAGTGCCTACACCCTGAATGTCAGGGGTTTCTGTCATGGGACTTGAAACATGAAGAGAAAAGAGGTCTGGTGTGGCGAGAGAGAGCAATATGTTCATCATGCCGTTACACTTAAAGAATGTTTGAACTGTATCAAGAAATGCCAAGGAAAGATTGTGGAAGAAAACCTGACTGTGTAAATAATGCGATACAGATAGGACTTTCAGAGACTTCTGTTGGAAATGAAGGGTTTAGAACTATTCTTTTAAGTGCGAATGTCCCTGCTCCCTCAACAAAAGGGATGCAGAAAAGTTCCAATACTGTTTGTAAGAAAATTGAATGCAGCAACATGAGAGACATGGCAGAACATAGGAAATATGTGAAGGAGTTTAATTCTATGACAGGAAAAAAGACAAATATAATTGATCTTCAATGTGACTCAACATATAAAATTGAAGGATAAAACACAACTTACCAAAGAATATAACCTTTAAGAGAAACTTCCATGGCAGGGTTCATAGTGCTGTCCATAACTGCAACCATGGACCTGGAGAATCTCTGGTTAAGCTATGTCAATCTATCGGTTGTCCGATTTCAGCTTGCAGTTCTGTGGCACAACATCTGAAAAGCAAGCAAGATATATATATAGGAGAAATAAAATACATACAGCAAGTACAGCATATAAGAGAAAAAAATCAGAGAAAAGGGCATTTCTTTACAAGCTTTATGAGAAACATCAAGAAGAAAAGAATTAATGCCCCCATCCAGTTTATACAACCCTTCCCATCTGTGCTTTCTATAGATTTTTTCCCCAAAATCACATGCAAATCATGAAAGAAAGACTCCATTATGATTGTCATATCTAAAAACCACCAAAATCATACCCTGGATGCACGTGGTAACCATAGAAACATCAGGCTCATGTTGTGGTATAGGCCCTGTATAGGAAACACGGTACTAATTCAACTCCAATGGTAAACATATGGAAACACTGTCATATTCAAAATTCAATAACTTAACATTTCTGGGTGCTGATGGTCAGACCTATATTTTTCCATGCACAACTAACCTTGATGTAAGTTTTTAAATGTAGAAAAACATAGGACCCGCGGCATTTTGTTGACATAAATTGACAGGAAGCACATGTTATTGATTCTGCACCAAATGAATCAGGTGCTACTTTCATTATTGAGTAGTAATAGGTGAAGCCTCTAAATTTACTTCAATTGCATCAATAGAATTTTGTCCATATTTTTTTTAAATTACAGATAGGATAAGCTCTCAAAAAATATTTTTACTAAAATTTTAATTTTCATTATTAACCAATTATGGACCACCAAAGCTGTATATACTCTATTATTTCTTCACCCATTTTTAGACTGGTTCACAGCTCTTCCGTATAATTAGTACCGTGTGTCCTATAACCAGATTTTAATTTTTTTGAAAAAGTTGCATTTTACTCATTGATATTACAGTATAATTGTAAGAAAGACCTGGCCATGCTGGTGCATGAATAATAGTGCAATTGCATTTTATGTGATACTACTGTACATAGCAAAATTGCATCCGCATTACATGTTGAAGTGTTGTATTGTACTTATTAGTGCATTATTCTTGTTATTAAAAAAATTAGATTCCGGCTTTGTATCTTCGTGTTGTCTTTCTATAGCATGCATGCTACACAAAATAAACACAAACATGCTGACATCAGCAAGTATGACATCATAGGGTATCAAATTACATGACACCTAGTTTTCCATCTCTCACTGGCTATAAGACAAATTTTAAATGTTTTAAATTTCAAAATTTCATTTCTTTTCTTGCTGACATTCACAGAAATAAGATACAGCGCATCCCTGATTCCTATCATTCACACCAAACCAATAAGTGTGCCACATGACAGGTCACAATGATAAGAGGTCATTGTCCTTCTGTGACTTTGACTCACCCAATGAGGCCTCCAGAGATGCTGACATTCTAAAACTATTTAAACTATCAACACAGGTGATTCATCACCCCCAAATCTTAATAAAAAGGTATAAAAGCCAAAGGAAAGTTCCATAAGTATTATAATACTGAAGAATTAAATAACTGAGTGATACTTTTTAGCATAAAACTATGGGTAAGGATAAGAAAGCAAAGAATAGACAAAGTCATTTCTTCAAGCCTGGTAATGTTCCCCACAACAAGGGGAAAAAATGTACATCAACCCAAAAGACAAAGCCACTTGAGGTCTATTACATAAGGACAACAAGAGACAAATTTGAAAAAGCTATAAAAAGTTCATATAATGCTGACATTGAAGATGACGATGAAAAGCCCATATACAAACTGCTGCGACCCAAGCCAAGAAGTAAGCTGGAGGTGGAGCAATATGTGGAAAACATTGCGATGCCAGGGTAAGTCCATGTTTCTATTCAATATTCAGACACTTATATAACTTATCACTGCATAAACTTCTTGGTAAATTTAAGTAATAGAATTGAATTGCATATTAAAGTTGTCTAATGCATAAAACTATACCAATATTTACCCCAAACTCATAATAAGTTTAGAAAAAGTCTCAAAATCATTATGATGGCTACTTTCCACTACAGGTAGTCTTAAATTACTTACTTTTCAATATAAAGCTCAATAAAGTACATACATTATTTAAAAAAAGAGAAATAAATCAAACCTTCAGTCACTCAATTCTAGTCAAAGGGGAGGTAATATACATTGATTTGGCATACCAAGTAGCAAGCTCTAATTTACAGCTAAATGATTCTGTACTATCACTTGATAGTATGTGCAGAGCAATGTTGCATTTATAAATAGATTTTGTTTCAAATCTGAAACTACATTTCTAACATGAAACTTGTTTTATCTATTTAAATCAACAGGTCTGATGAGAAAAACACATATCGATTGGTTCATGCAGAAAAAAATGCTGAGATGTGGAATACTGTTTTTCAACAGCACCAGTGCCTACACCCTGAATGTCAGGGGTTTCTGTCATGGGACTTGAAACATGAAGAGAAAAGAGGTCTGGTGTGGCGAGAGAGAGCAATATGTTCATCATGCCGTTACACTTAAAGAATGTTTGAACTGTATCAAGAAATGCCAAGGAAAGATTGTGGAAGAAAACCTGACTGTGTAAATAATGCGATACAGATAGGACTTTCAGAGACTTCTGTTGGAAATGAAGGGTTTAGAACTATTCTTTTAAGTGCGAATGTCCCTGCTCCCTCAACAAAAGGGATGCAGAAAAGTTCCAATACTGTTTGTAAGAAAATTGAATGCAGCAACATGAGAGACATGGCAGAACATAGGAAATATGTGAAGGAGTTTAATTCTATGACAGGAAAAAAGACAAATATAATTGATCTTCAATGTGACTCAACATATAAAATTGAAGGATAAAACACAACTTACCAAAGAATATAACCTTTAAGAGAAACTTCCATGGCAGGGTTCATAGTGCTGTCCATAACTGCAACCATGGACCTGGAGAATCTCTGGTTAAGCTATGTCAATCTATCGGTTGTCCGATTTCAGCTTGCAGTTCTGTGGCACAACATCTGAAAAGCAAGCAAGATATATATATAGGAGAAATAAAATACATACAGCAAGTACAGCATATAAGAGAAAAAAATCAGAGAAAAGGGCATTTCTTTACAAGCTTTATGAGAAACATCAAGAAGAAAAGAATTAATGCCCCCATCCAGTTTATACAACCCTTCCCATCTGTGCTTTCTATAGATTTTTTCCCCAAAATCACATGCAAATCATGAAAGAAAGACTCCATTATGATTGTCATATCTAAAAACCACCAAAATCATACCCTGGATGCACGTGGTAACCATAGAAACATCAGGCTCATGTTGTGGTATAGGCCCTGTATAGGAAACACGGTACTAATTCAACTCCAATGGTAAACATATGGAAACACTGTCATATTCAAAATTCAATAACTTAACATTTCTGGGTGCTGATGGTCAGACCTATATTTTTCCATGCACAACTAACCTTGATGTAAGTTTTTAAATGTAGAAAAACATAGGACCCGCGGCATTTTGTTGACATAAATTGACAGGAAGCACATGTTATTGATTCTGCACCAAATGAATCAGGTGCTACTTTCATTATTGAGTAGTAATAGGTGAAGCCTCTAAATTTACTTCAATTGCATCAATAGAATTTTGTCCATATTTTTTTTAAATTACAGATAGGATAAGCTCTCAAAAAATATTTTTACTAAAATTTTAATTTTCATTATTAACCAATTATGGACCACCAAAGCTGTATATACTCTATTATTTCTTCACCCATTTTTAGACTGGTTCACAGCTCTTCCGTATAATTAGTACCGTGTGTCCTATAACCAGATTTTAATTTTTTTGAAAAAGTTGCATTTTACTCATTGATATTACAGTATAATTGTAAGAAAGACCTGGCCATGCTGGTGCATGAATAATAGTGCAATTGCATTTTATGTGATACTACTGTACATAGCAAAATTGCATCCGCATTACATGTTGAAGTGTTGTATTGTACTTATTAGTGCATTATTCTTGTTATTAAAAAAATTAGATTCCGGCTTTGTATCTTCGTGTTGTCTTTCTATAGCATGCATGCTACACAAAATAAACACAAACATGCTGACATCAGCAAGTATGACATCATAGGGTATCAAATTACATGACACCTAGTTTTCCATCTCTCACTGGCTATAAGACAAATTTTAAATGTTTTAAATTTCAAAATTTCATTTCTTTTCTTGCTGACATTCACAGAAATAAGATACAGCGCATCCCTGATTCCTATCATTCACACCAAACCAATAAGTGTGCCACATGACAGGTCACAATGATAAGAGGTCATTGTCCTTCTGTGACTTTGACTCACCCAATGAGGCCTCCAGAGATGCTGACATTCTAAAACTATTTAAACTATCAACACAGGTGATTCATCACCCCCAAATCTTAATAAAAAGGTATAAAAGCCAAAGGAAAGTTCCATAAGTATTATAATACTGAAGAATTAAATAACTGAGTGATACTTTTTAGCATAAAACTATGGGTAAGGATAAGAAAGCAAAGAATAGACAAAGTCATTTCTTCAAGCCTGGTAATGTTCCCCACAACAAGGGGAAAAAATGTACATCAACCCAAAAGACAAAGCCACTTGAGGTCTATTACATAAGGACAACAAGAGACAAATTTGAAAAAGCTATAAAAAGTTCATATAATGCTGACATTGAAGATGACGATGAAAAGCCCATATACAAACTGCTGCGACCCAAGCCAAGAAGTAAGCTGGAGGTGGAGCAATATGTGGAAAACATTGCGATGCCAGGGTAAGTCCATGTTTCTATTCAATATTCAGACACTTATATAACTTATCACTGCATAAACTTCTTGGTAAATTTAAGTAATAGAATTGAATTGCATATTAAAGTTGTCTAATGCATAAAACTATACCAATATTTACCCCAAACTCATAATAAGTTTAGAAAAAGTCTCAAAATCATTATGATGGCTACTTTCCACTACAGGTAGTCTTAAATTACTTACTTTTCAATATAAAGCTCAATAAAGTACATACATTATTTAAAAAAAGAGAAATAAATCAAACCTTCAGTCACTCAATTCTAGTCAAAGGGGAGGTAATATACATTGATTTGGCATACCAAGTAGCAAGCTCTAATTTACAGCTAAATGATTCTGTACTATCACTTGATAGTATGTGCAGAGCAATGTTGCATTTATAAATAGATTTTGTTTCAAATCTGAAACTACATTTCTAACATGAAACTTGTTTTATCTATTTAAATCAACAGGTCTGATGAGAAAAACACATATCGATTGGTTCATGCAGAAAAAAATGCTGAGATGTGGAATACTGTTTTTCAACAGCACCAGTGCCTACACCCTGAATGTCAGGGGTTTCTGTCATGGGACTTGAAACATGAAGAGAAAAGAGGTCTGGTGTGGCGAGAGAGAGCAATATGTTCATCATGCCGTTACACTTAAAGAATGTTTGAACTGTATCAAGAAATGCCAAGGAAAGATTGTGGAAGAAAACCTGACTGTGTAAATAATGCGATACAGATAGGACTTTCAGAGACTTCTGTTGGAAATGAAGGGTTTAGAACTATTCTTTTAAGTGCGAATGTCCCTGCTCCCTCAACAAAAGGGATGCAGAAAAGTTCCAATACTGTTTGTAAGAAAATTGAATGCAGCAACATGAGAGACATGGCAGAACATAGGAAATATGTGAAGGAGTTTAATTCTATGACAGGAAAAAAGACAAATATAATTGATCTTCAATGTGACTCAACATATAAAATTGAAGGATAAAACACAACTTACCAAAGAATATAACCTTTAAGAGAAACTTCCATGGCAGGGTTCATAGTGCTGTCCATAACTGCAACCATGGACCTGGAGAATCTCTGGTTAAGCTATGTCAATCTATCGGTTGTCCGATTTCAGCTTGCAGTTCTGTGGCACAACATCTGAAAAGCAAGCAAGATATATATATAGGAGAAATAAAATACATACAGCAAGTACAGCATATAAGAGAAAAAAATCAGAGAAAAGGGCATTTCTTTACAAGCTTTATGAGAAACATCAAGAAGAAAAGAATTAATGCCCCCATCCAGTTTATACAACCCTTCCCATCTGTGCTTTCTATAGATTTTTTCCCCAAAATCACATGCAAATCATGAAAGAAAGACTCCATTATGATTGTCATATCTAAAAACCACCAAAATCATACCCTGGATGCACGTGGTAACCATAGAAACATCAGGCTCATGTTGTGGTATAGGCCCTGTATAGGAAACACGGTACTAATTCAACTCCAATGGTAAACATATGGAAACACTGTCATATTCAAAATTCAATAACTTAACATTTCTGGGTGCTGATGGTCAGACCTATATTTTTCCATGCACAACTAACCTTGATGTAAGTTTTTAAATGTAGAAAAACATAGGACCCGCGGCATTTTGTTGACATAAATTGACAGGAAGCACATGTTATTGATTCTGCACCAAATGAATCAGGTGCTACTTTCATTATTGAGTAGTAATAGGTGAAGCCTCTAAATTTACTTCAATTGCATCAATAGAATTTTGTCCATATTTTTTTTAAATTACAGATAGGATAAGCTCTCAAAAAATATTTTTACTAAAATTTTAATTTTCATTATTAACCAATTATGGACCACCAAAGCTGTATATACTCTATTATTTCTTCACCCATTTTTAGACTGGTTCACAGCTCTTCCGTATAATTAGTACCGTGTGTCCTATAACCAGATTTTAATTTTTTTGAAAAAGTTGCATTTTACTCATTGATATTACAGTATAATTGTAAGAAAGACCTGGCCATGCTGGTGCATGAATAATAGTGCAATTGCATTTTATGTGATACTACTGTACATAGCAAAATTGCATCCGCATTACATGTTGAAGTGTTGTATTGTACTTATTAGTGCATTATTCTTGTTATTAAAAAAAATTAGATTCCGGCTTTGTATCTTCGTGTTGTCTTTCTATAGCATGCATGCTACACAAAATAAACACAAACATGCTGACATCAGCAAGTATGACATCATAGGTATCAAATTACATGACACCTAGTTTTCCATCTCTCACTGGCTATAAGACAAATTTTAAATGTTTTAAATTTCAAAATTTCATTTCTTTTCTTGCTGACATTCACAGAAATAAGATACAGCGCATCCCTGATTCCTATCATTCACACCAAACCAATAAGTGTGCCACATGACAGGTCACAATGATAAGAGGTCATTGTCCTTCTGTGACTTTGACTCACCCAATGAGGCCTCCAGAGATGCTGACATTCTAAAACTATTTAAACTATCAACACAGGTGATTCATCACCCCCAAATCTTAATAAAAAGGTATAAAAGCCAAAGGAAAGTTCCATAAGTATTATAATACTGAAGAATTAAATAACTGAGTGATACTTTTTAGCATAAAACTATGGGTAAGGATAAGAAAGCAAAGAATAGACAAAGTCATTTCTTCAAGCCTGGTAATGTTCCCCACAACAAGGGGAAAAAATGTACATCAACCCAAAAGACAAAGCCACTTGAGGTCTATTACATAAGGACAACAAGAGACAAATTTGAAAAAGCTATAAAAAGTTCATATAATGCTGACATTGAAGATGACGATGAAAAAGCCCATATACAAACTGCTGCGACCCAAGCCAAGAAGTAAGCTGGAGGTGGAGCAATATGTGGAAAACATTGCGATGCCAGGGTAAGTCCATGTTTCTATTCAATATTCAGACACTTATATAACTTATCACTGCATAAACTTCTTGGTAAATTTAAGTAATAGAATTGAATTGCATATTAAAGTTGTCTAATGCATAAAACTATACCAATATTTACCCCAAACTCATAATAAGTTTAGAAAAAGTCTCAAAATCATTATGATGGCTACTTTCCACTACAGGTAGTCTTAAATTACTTACTTTTCAATATAAAGCTCAATAAAGTACATACATTATTTAAAAAAAGAGAAATAAATCAAACCTTCAGTCACTCAATTCTAGTCAAAGGGGAGGTAATATACATTGATTTGGCATACCAAGTAGCAAGCTCTAATTTACAGCTAAATGATTCTGTACTATCACTTGATAGTATGTGCAGAGCAATGTTGCATTTATAAATAGATTTTGTTTCAAATCTGAAACTACATTTCTAACATGAAACTTGTTTTATCTATTTAAATCAACAGGTCTGATGAGAAAAACACATATCGATTGGTTCATGCAGAAAAAAATGCTGAGATGTGGAATACTGTTTTTCAACAGCACCAGTGCCTACACCCTGAATGTCAGGGGTTTCTGTCATGGGACTTGAAACATGAAGAGAAAAGAGGTCTGGTGTGGCGAGAGAGAGCAATATGTTCATCATGCCGTTACACTTAAAGAATGTTTGAACTGTATCAAGAAATGCCAAGGAAAGATTGTGGAAGAAAACCTGACTGTGTAAATAATGCGATACAGATAGGACTTTCAGAGACTTCTGTTGGAAATGAAGGGTTTAGAACTATTCTTTTAAGTGCGAATGTCCCTGCTCCCTCAACAAAAGGGATGCAGAAAAGTTCCAATACTGTTTGTAAGAAAATTGAATGCAGCAACATGAGAGACATGGCAGAACATAGGAAATATGTGAAGGAGTTTAATTCTATGACAGGAAAAAAGACAAATATAATTGATCTTCAATGTGACTCAACATATAAAATTGAAGGATAAAACACAACTTACCAAAGAATATAACCTTTAAGAGAAACTTCCATGGCAGGGTTCATAGTGCTGTCCATAACTGCAACCATGGACCTGGAGAATCTCTGGTTAAGCTATGTCAATCTATCGGTTGTCCGATTTCAGCTTGCAGTTCTGTGGCACAACATCTGAAAAGCAAGCAAGATATATATATAGGAGAAATAAAATACATACAGCAAGTACAGCATATAAGAGAAAAAAATCAGAGAAAAGGGCATTTCTTTACAAGCTTTATGAGAAACATCAAGAAGAAAAGAATTAATGCCCCCATCCAGTTTATACAACCCTTCCCATCTGTGCTTTCTATAGATTTTTTCCCCAAAATCACATGCAAATCATGAAAGAAAGACTCCATTATGATTGTCATATCTAAAAACCACCAAAATCATACCCTGGATGCACGTGGTAACCATAGAAACATCAGGCTCATGTTGTGGTATAGGCCCTGTATAGGAAACACGGTACTAATTCAACTCCAATGGTAAACATATGGAAACACTGTCATATTCAAAATTCAATAACTTAACATTTCTGGGTGCTGATGGTCAGACCTATATTTTTCCATGCACAACTAACCTTGATGTAAGTTTTTAAATGTAGAAAAACATAGGACCCGCGGCATTTTGTTGACATAAATTGACAGGAAGCACATGTTATTGATTCTGCACCAAATGAATCAGGTGCTACTTTCATTATTGAGTAGTAATAGGTGAAGCCTCTAAATTTACTTCAATTGCATCAATAGAATTTTGTCCATATTTTTTTTAAATTACAGATAGGATAAGCTCTCAAAACAATATTTTTACTAAAATTTTAATTTTCATTATTAACCAATTATGGACCACCAAAGCTGTATATACTCTATTATTTCTTCACCCATTTTTAGACTGGTTCACAGCTCTTCCGTATAATTAGTACCGTGTGTCCTATAACCAGATTTTAATTTTTTTGAAAAAGTTGCATTTTACTCATTGATATTACAGTATAATTGTAAGAAAGACCTGGCCATGCTGGTGCATGAATAATAGTGCAATTGCATTTTATGTGATACTACTGTACATAGCAAAATTGCATCCGCATTACATGTTGAAGTGTTGTATTGTACTTATTAGTGCATTATTCTTGTTATTAAAAAAATTAGATTCCGGCTTTGTATCTTCGTGTTGTCTTTCTATAGCATGCATGCTACACAAAATAAACACAAACATGCTGACATCAGCAAGTATGACATCATAGGGTATCAAATTACATGACACCTAGTTTTCCATCTCTCACTGGCTATAAGACAAATTTTAAATGTTTTAAATTTCAAAATTTCATTTCTTTTCTTGCTGACATTCACAGAAATAAGATACAGCGCATCCCTGATTCCTATCATTCACACCAAACCAATAAGTGTGCCACATGACAGGTCACAATGATAAGAGGTCATTGTCCTTCTGTGACTTTGACTCACCCAATGAGGCCTCCAGAGATGCTGACATTCTAAAACTATTTAAACTATCAACACAGGTGATTCATCACCCCCAAATCTTAATAAAAAGGTATAAAAGCCAAAGGAAAGTTCCATAAGTATTATAATACTGAAGAATTAAATAACTGAGTGATACTTTTTAGCATAAAACTATGGGTAAGGATAAGAAAGCAAAGAATAGACAAAGTCATTTCTTCAAGCCTGGTAATGTTCCCCACAACAAGGGGAAAAAATGTACATCAACCCAAAAGACAAAGCCACTTGAGGTCTATTACATAAGGACAACAAGAGACAAATTTGAAAAAGCTATAAAAAGTTCATATAATGCTGACATTGAAGATGACGATGAAAAGCCCATATACAAACTGCTGCGACCCAAGCCAAGAAGTAAGCTGGAGGTGGAGCAATATGTGGAAAACATTGCGATGCCAGGGTAAGTCCATGTTTCTATTCAATATTCAGACACTTATATAACTTATCACTGCATAAACTTCTTGGTAAATTTAAGTAATAGAATTGAATTGCATATTAAAGTTGTCTAATGCATAAAACTATACCAATATTTACCCCAAACTCATAATAAGTTTAGAAAAAGTCTCAAAATCATTATGATGGCTACTTTCCACTACAGGTAGTCTTAAATTACTTACTTTTCAATATAAAGCTCAATAAAGTACATACATTATTTAAAAAAAGAGAAATAAATCAAACCTTCAGTCACTCAATTCTAGTCAAAGGGGAGGTAATATACATTGATTTGGCATACCAAGTAGCAAGCTCTAATTTACAGCTAAATGATTCTGTACTATCACTTGATAGTATGTGCAGAGCAATGTTGCATTTATAAATAGATTTTGTTTCAAATCTGAAACTACATTTCTAACATGAAACTTGTTTTATCTATTTAAATCAACAGGTCTGATGAGAAAAACACATATCGATTGGTTCATGCAGAAAAAAATGCTGAGATGTGGAATACTGTTTTTCAACAGCACCAGTGCCTACACCCTGAATGTCAGGGGTTTCTGTCATGGGACTTGAAACATGAAGAGAAAAGAGGTCTGGTGTGGCGAGAGAGAGCAATATGTTCATCATGCCGTTACACTTAAAGAATGTTTGAACTGTATCAAGAAATGCCAAGGAAAGATTGTGGAAGAAAACCTGACTGTGTAAATAATGCGATACAGATAGGACTTTCAGAGACTTCTGTTGGAAATGAAGGGTTTAGAACTATTCTTTTAAGTGCGAATGTCCCTGCTCCCTCAACAAAAGGGATGCAGAAAAGTTCCAATACACTGTTTGTAAGAAAATTGAATGCAGCAACATGAGAGACATGGCAGAACATAGGAAATATGTGAAGGAGTTTAATTCTATGACAGGAAAAAAGACAAATATAATTGATCTTCAATGTGACTCAACATATAAAATTGAAGGATAAAACACAACTTACCAAAGAATATAACCTTTAAGAGAAACTTCCATGGCAGGGTTCATAGTGCTGTCCATAACTGCAACCATGGACCTGGAGAATCTCTGGTTAAGCTATGTCAATCTATCGGTTGTCCGATTTCAGCTTGCAGTTCTGTGGCCACAACATCTGAAAAGCAAGCAAGATATATATATAGGAGAAATAAAATACATACAGCAAGTACAGCATATAAGAGAAAAAAATCAGAGAAAAGGGCATTTCTTTACAAGCTTTATGAGAAACATCAAGAAGAAAAGAATTAATGCCCCCATCCAGTTTATACAACCCTTCCCATCTGTGCTTTCTATAGATTTTTTCCCCAAAATCACATGCAAATCATGAAAGAAAGACTCCATTATGATTGTCATATCTAAAAACCACCAAAATCATACCCTGGATGCACGTGGTAACCATAGAAACATCAGGCTCATGTTGTGGTATAGGCCCTGTATAGGAAACACGGTACTAATTCAACTCCAATGGTAAACATATGGAAACACTGTCATATTCAAAATTCAATAACTTAACATTTCTGGGTGCTGATGGTCAGACCTATATTTTTCCATGCACAACTAACCTTGATGTAAGTTTTTAAATGTAGAAAAACATAGGACCCGCGGCATTTTGTTGACATAAATTGACAGGAAGCACATGTTATTGATTCTGCACCAAATGAATCAGGTGCTACTTTCATTATTGAGTAGTAATAGGTGAAGCCTCTAAATTTACTTCAATTGCATCAATAGAATTTTGTCCATATTTTTTTTAAATTACAGATAGGATAAGCTCTCAAAAAATATTTTTACTAAAATTTTAATTTTCATTATTAACCAATTATGGACCACCAAAGCTGTATATACTCTATTATTTCTTCACCCATTTTTAGACTGGTTCACAGCTCTTCCGTATAATTAGTACCCGTGTTGTCCTATAACCAGATTTTAATTTTTTTTGAAAAAGTTGCATTTTACTCATTGATATTACAGTATAATTGTAAGAAAGACCTGGCCATGCTGGTGCATGAATAATAGTGCAATTGCATTTTATGTGATACTACTGTACATAGCAAAATTGCATCCGCATTACATGTTGAAGTGTTGTATTGTACTTATTAGTGCATTATTCTTGTTATTAAAAAAATTAGATTCCGGCTTTGTATCTTCGTGTTGTCTTTCTATAGCATGCATGCTACACAAAATAAACACAAACATGCTGACATCAGCAAGTATGACATCATAGGGTATCAAATTACATGACACCTAGTTTTCCATCTCTCACTGGCTATAAGACAAATTTTAAATGTTTTAAATTTCAAAATTTCATTTCTTTTCTTGCTGACATTCACAGAAATAAGATACAGCGCATCCCTGATTCCTATCATTCACACCAAACCAATAAGTGTGCCACATGACAGGTCACAATGATAAGAGGTCATTGTCCTTCTGTGACTTTGACTCACCCAATGAGGCCTCCAGAGATGCTGACATTCTAAAACTATTTAAACTATCAACACAGGTGATTCATCACCCCCAAATCTTAATAAAAAGGTATAAAAGCCAAAGGAAAGTTCCATAAGTATTATAATACTGAAGAATTAAATAACTGAGTGATACTTTTTAGCATAAAACTATGGGTAAGGATAAGAAAGCAAAGAATAGACAAAGTCATTTCTTCAAGCCTGGTAATGTTCCCCACAACAAGGGGAAAAAATGTACATCAACCCAAAAGACAAAGCCACTTGAGGTCTATTACATAAGGACAACAAGAGACAAATTTGAAAAAGCTATAAAAAGTTCATATAATGCTGACATTGAAGATGACGATGAAAAGCCCATATACAAACTGCTGCGACCCAAGCCAAGAAGTAAGCTGGAGGTGGAGCAATATGTGGAAAACATTGCGATGCCAGGGTAAGTCCATGTTTCTATTCAATATTCAGACACTTATATAACTTATCACTGCATAAACTTCTTGGTAAATTTAAGTAATAGAATTGAATTGCATATTAAAGTTGTCTAATGCATAAAACTATACCAATATTTACCCCAAACTCATAATAAGTTTAGAAAAAGTCTCAAAATCATTATGATGGCTACTTTCCACTACAGGTAGTCTTAAATTACTTACTTTTCAATATAAAGCTCAATAAAGTACATACATTATTTAAAAAAAGAGAAATAAATCAAACCTTCAGTCACTCAATTCTAGTCAAAGGGGAGGTAATATACATTGATTTGGCATACCAAGTAGCAAGCTCTAATTTACAGCTAAATGATTCTGTACTATCACTTGATAGTATGTGCAGAGCAATGTTGCATTTATAAATAGATTTTGTTTCAAATCTGAAACTACATTTCTAACATGAAACTTGTTTTATCTATTTAAATCAACAGGTCTGATGAGAAAAACACATATCGATTGGTTCATGCAGAAAAAAATGCTGAGATGTGGAATACTGTTTTTCAACAGCACCAGTGCCTACACCCTGAATGTCAGGGGTTTCTGTCATGGGACTTGAAACATGAAGAGAAAAGAGGTCTGGTGTGGCGAGAGAGAGCAATATGTTCATCATGCCGTTACACTTAAAGAATGTTTGAACTGTATCAAGAAATGCCAAGGAAAGATTGTGGAAGAAAACCTGACTGTGTAAATAATGCGATACAGATAGGACTTTCAGAGACTTCTGTTGGAAATGAAGGGTTTAGAACTATTCTTTTAAGTGCGAATGTCCCTGCTCCCTCAACAAAAGGGATGCAGAAAAGTTCCAATACTGTTTGTAAGAAAATTGAATGCAGCAACATGAGAGACATGGCAGAACATAGGAAATATGTGAAGGAGTTTAATTCTATGACAGGAAAAAAGACAAATATAATTGATCTTCAATGTGACTCAACATATAAAATTGAAGGATAAAACACAACTTACCAAAGAATATAACCTTTAAGAGAAACTTCCATGGCAGGGTTCATAGTGCTGTCCATAACTGCAACCATGGACCTGGAGAATCTCTGGTTAAGCTATGTCAATCTATCGGTTGTCCGATTTCAGCTTGCAGTTCTGTGGCACAACATCTGAAAAGCAAGCAAGATATATATATAGGAGAAATAAAATACATACAGCAAGTACAGCATATAAGAGAAAAAAATCAGAGAAAAGGGCATTTCTTTACAAGCTTTATGAGAAACATCAAGAAGAAAAGAATTAATGCCCCCATCCAGTTTATACAACCCTTCCCATCTGTGCTTTCTATAGATTTTTTCCCCAAAATCACATGCAAATCATGAAAGAAAGACTCCATTATGATTGTCATATCTAAAAACCACCAAAATCATACCCTGGATGCACGTGGTAACCATAGAAACATCAGGCTCATGTTGTGGTATAGGCCCTGTATAGGAAACACGGTACTAATTCAACTCCAATGGTAAACATATGGAAACACTGTCATATTCAAAATTCAATAACTTAACATTTCTGGGTGCTGATGGTCAGACCTATATTTTTCCATGCACAACTAACCTTGATGTAAGTTTTTAAATGTAGAAAAACATAGGACCCGCGGCATTTTGTTGACATAAATTGACAGGAAGCACATGTTATTGATTCTGCACCAAATGAATCAGGTGCTACTTTCATTATTGAGTAGTAATAGGTGAAGCCTCTAAATTTACTTCAATTGCATCAATAGAATTTTGTCCATATTTTTTTTAAATTACAGATAGGGATAAGCTCTCAAAAAATATTTTTACTAAAATTTTAATTTTCATTATTAACCAATTATGGACCACCAAAGCTGTATATACTCTATTATTTCTTCACCCATTTTTAGACTGGTTCACAGCTCTTCCGTATAATTAGTACCGTGTGTCCTATAACCAGATTTTAATTTTTTTGAAAAAGTTGCATTTTACTCATTGATATTACAGTATAATTGTAAGAAAGACCTGGCCATGCTGGTGCATGAATAATAGTGCAATTGCATTTTATGTGATACTACTGTACATAGCAAAATTGCATCCGCATTACATGTTGAAGTGTTGTATTGTACTTATTAGTGCATTATTCTTGTTATTAAAAAAATTAGATTCCGGCTTTGTATCTTCGTGTTGTCTTTCTATAGCATGCATGCTACACAAAATAAACACAAACATGCTGACATCAGCAAGTATGACATCATAGGGTATCAAATTACATGACACCTAGTTTTCCATCTCTCACTGGCTATAAGACAAATTTTAAATGTTTTAAATTTCAAAATTTCATTTCTTTTCTTGCTGACATTCACAGAAATAAGATACAGCGCATCCCTGATTCCTATCATTCACACCAAACCAATAAGTGTGCCACATGACAGGTCACAATGATAAGAGGTCATTGTCCTTCTGTGACTTTGACTCACCCAATGAGGCCTCCAGAGATGCTGACATTCTAAAACTATTTAAACTATCAACACAGGTGATTCATCACCCCCAAATCTTAATAAAAAGGTATAAAAGCCAAAGGAAAGTTCCATAAGTATTATAATACTGAAGAATTAAATAACTGAGTGATACTTTTTAGCATAAAACTATGGGTAAGGATAAGAAAGCAAAGAATAGACAAAGTCATTTCTTCAAGCCTGGTAATGTTCCCCACAACAAGGGGAAAAAATGTACATCAACCCAAAAGACAAAGCCACTTGAGGTCTATTACATAAGGACAACAAGAGACAAATTTGAAAAAGCTATAAAAAGTTCATATAATGCTGACATTGAAGATGACGATGAAAAGCCCATATACAAACTGCTGCGACCCAAGCCAAGAAGTAAGCTGGAGGTGGAGCAATATGTGGAAAACATTGCGATGCCAGGGTTAAGTCCATGTTTCTATTCAATATTCAGACACTTATATAACTTATCACTGCATAAACTTCTTGGTAAATTTAAGTAATAGAATTGAATTGCATATTAAAGTTGTCTAATGCATAAAACTATACCAATATTTACCCCAAACTCATAATAAGTTTAGAAAAAGTCTCAAAATCATTATGATGGCTACTTTCCACTACAGGTAGTCTTAAATTACTTACTTTTCAATATAAAGCTCAATAAAGTACATACATTATTTAAAAAAAGAGAAATAAATCAAACCTTCAGTCACTCAATTCTAGTCAAAGGGGAGGTAATATACATTGATTTGGCATACCAAGTAGCAAGCTCTAATTTACAGCTAAATGATTCTGTACTATCACTTGATAGTATGTGCAGAGCAATGTTGCATTTATAAATAGATTTTGTTTCAAATCTGAAACTACATTTCTAACATGAAACTTGTTTTATCTATTTAAATCAACAGGTCTGATGAGAAAAACACATATCGATTGGTTCATGCAGAAAAAAATGCTGAGATGTGGAATACTGTTTTTCAACAGCACCAGTGCCTACACCCTGAATGTCAGGGGTTTCTGTCATGGGACTTGAAACATGAAGAGAAAAGAGGTCTGGTGTGGCGAGAGAGAGCAATATGTTCATCATGCCGTTACACTTAAAGAATGTTTGAACTGTATCAAGAAATGCCAAGGAAAGATTGTGGAAGAAAACCTGACTGTGTAAATAATGCGATACAGATAGGACTTTCAGAGACTTCTGTTGGAAATGAAGGGTTTAGAACTATTCTTTTAAGTGCGAATGTCCCTGCTCCCTCAACAAAAGGGATGCAGAAAAGTTCCAATACTGTTTATCAGAAAATTGAATACAGCAACATGAGAGACATGGCAGAACATAGGAAATATGTGAAGGAGCTTAATTCTATGACAGGAAAAAAGACAAATATAATTGATCTTCAGTGTGACTCAACATATAAAATTGAAGGATAAAACACAGCTTACCAAAGAATATAACCTTTAAGAGAAACTTCCATGGCAGGGTTCATAGTGCTGTCCATAACTGCAACCATGGACCTGGAGAATCTCTGGTTAAGCTGTGTCAATCTATCGGTTGTCCGATTTCAGCTTGCAGTTCTGTGGCACAACATCTGAAAAGCAAGCAAGATATATATAGGAGAAATAAAATACATACAGCAAGTACAGCATATAAGAGAAAAAAATCAGAGAAAAGGGCATTTCTTTACAAGCTTTATGAGAAACATCAAGAAGAAAAGAATTAATGCCCCCATCCAGTTTATACAACCCTTCCCATCTGTGCTTTTCGTATAGATTTTTCCCCAAAATCACATGCAAATCATGAAAGAAAGACTCCATTATGATTGTCATATCTAAAAACCACCTAAATCATACCCTGGATGCACGTGGTAACCATAGAAACATCAGGCTCATGTTGTGGTATAGGCCCTGTATAGGAAACACGGTACTAATTCAACTCCAATGGTAAACATATGGAAACACTGTCATATTCAAAATTCAATAACTTAACATTTCTGGGTGCTGATGATCAGACCTATATTTTTCCATGCACAACTAACCTTGATGTAAGTTTTTAAATGTAGAAAAACATAGGACCCGCGGCATTTTGTTGACATAAATTGGACAGGAAGCACATGTTATTGATTCTGCACCAAATGAATCAGGTGCTACTTTCATTATTGAGTACTAATAGGTGAAGCCTCTAAATTTACTTCATTTGCATCAATAGAATTTTGTCTATATTTTTTTTTAATTACAGTTTGGATAAGCTCTCAAAAAATATTTTTACTAAAATTTTAATTTTCATTATTAACCAATTATGGACCACCAAAGCTGTATATACTCTATTATTTCTTCACCCATTTTTAGACTGGTTCACAGCTCTTCCGTATAATTAGTACCGTGTGTCCTATAACCAGATTTTAATTTTTTTGAAAAAGTTGCATTGTTACTCATTGATATTAGCAGTATAATTGTAAGAAAGACCTGCCATGCTGGTGCATGAATAATAGTGCAATTGCATTTTATGTGATACTACTGTACATAGCAAAATTGCATCCGCATTACATGTTGAAGTGTTGTATTGTACTTATTAGTGCATTATTCTTGTTATTAAAAAAATTAGATTCCGCTTTGTATCTTCGTGTTATCTTTCTATAGCATGCATGCTACACAAAATAAACACAAACATGCTGAC
>JAQISU010001056.1:0-35238 GCA_029339505.1 Unio delphinus | reverse complement strand
GTTGAAATCGAAAATACGAACCATACAAACCCATGTAAATAAGTATCACTTACAGAAATACTTGGATGAGTTTTTCTATCGACTCAATCGGTCAATCTTTAAAGAAACTATTTTTGATAACCTTATTCATCGAATGATGAACCACCAATGGGTCGGGTGGAAATTAATTGTAGTCCCAAAGTAAGTAAGTCAATTTTTATAATACTCCCAATCTTTAGGACTGATTTTAACAAAAGTTAAGATATGATTTTTTCATTAGGCTGCTACTTTATTTGTATAAACTTCATTTGGTGTTTTGTAATCCAATGATTGATGTAATCTTTCATTATTATAAAACTTAAAATACTTTTGTAATCCGTTATACAAATCTAAACCATTTTCGTAAGCTTTCAAATAAATATCTTCATATTTTACGGATCGCCATAATCTTTCAATAAAAACATTATCAATAGCTTTTCCATCCATTGAAATTTGTATATTATTTTCTTTCAGCAGATTAATAAAAATATCGCTGGTGAATTGTGAGCCTTGGTCGGTATTAAAAATCTCTGGTTTTCCATTAATTTCAATGGCTTCTTTCAACACTTCTGCACACCAATCTGCACTCATCGTGTTGGATATGGACCAATTCATCACCTTTCTACTATACAAATCTATGATGGCACATAAATACATAAACCCTTGTTTCATAGGAATGTAAGTAATATCTGTTGCCCAGACTTGATTCGGTTTTACAATTTTCAAATCTCTCAATAAATAAGGATATTTTTTGTGAATTTGGTTAGAAATGGTAGTCTTTGGTTCACGATAAATAGTTTGCCAATGGATGATTTTCATCAACCTTCGCACTCGTTTTATGTTCACAAAAAATCCTCTTTCTTGTAGCCATGCGGTCAGTTTTAAGGCTCCATAAAAGGGCGTTTCAAAATACTGCTCATCCAATTTTCGCATGATCTCTAAGTTCTCTTCACTTTCTTGTACTGGTTTATAATACAGTCCACTGCGATGAATACTTACTAATTTACATTGCTTTTCTTGGCTTAAAAATACTGACTTTTCAATCATCATCTTTCTTTCTGATAAAGGTCTCATTGTAACTTTTTTTTTAGAAATTCTATCGCTACTTTTTGCTCTCCAATTACCGCATAAAGCCCTTGAAGCTCTGCCTCTTTTTTCTTTTCATTGGAACTTTCTTCATTTGAAAATACATTCCCAAAATTGCTCAATGCCTGTGCTTTCCACAGACTTATTTGAGTCGGTTGCAACTCATACTTTTTAGCTAAAACATCTAATGTGCTTCGCTCTTTTAAGGCTTCTAAAACAACTCTTGCTTTAAAATCTTTACTGAAATTCCTTCTAATTTTTGACATACTTTTTTAAAATTTAAAATTACTATTTTATATCTTAACTCGTTGTCCTATTTTTGGGGAGTAGCATAAGATTAAAGTATTTAGACACTGTAGCAATATACTAAATAACAAAGAAAGTAATAAAAAATATAAATATTTTATTCTTAATATTGTAAGCATAAAAAAAGGAGAGAACGAGTCTCTCCTAAACTTAAAATTATCTCATCCCTGCATACCCACCAGTACAATATTTTGTTGATTGTACCCATGATTCAAATAACCAACCTGCTCCATATGCTATGTATTCAAGTAGGTTTCTTCCACCATCGACTTTCATCATTTCAATATTATTTAGTTCAGTCAGTTCAATTTTGCGTGTAAATAATTCACGCTGTTGATTGTTTTCCATGTTAATTTTGTATTTAGTTATTAAACAGTTTTTTTAAAAAATTTAAAAGCATATCAATATTAAGTTTGCTTATTATTACTACTAAAATAGCAACAATAATTATTACCTTAATATTGTCATACTTTTTTTTCATCTTGCCGCCTTTCTTCCATCATTAAAACTTGCTGCAAGATTGTCCAAGTCTTGGGAAAGTGCCGCTCCAAATAGAGCCCCTACGACATATGGTACCCACCATACCCCCCCCTCTGTTTCCCGAGTTTCTTCTACACTTAGCTCCTGCAAGTGTAGGTTGTTTAAATTGAGTGTTTCCATTTGTTTTTGTTTTTTAAAATGGGTTAAACTTTATTTTTTATGCAAACAAACCAAAACGAAAGAATTAGAGTCATACCTGCGCGCTAAAAGTACAACTTTTTTTCTTATTCTGCCTTTTTTGCATAGTGCAAATGTGGGGTGGGTTTTTTATGAAAATAACCCACCCTTTGCACCCGCCCGCTTACAATGGGTGCAAGAGCCATATTTTCCTCCGCAGGGCGCACCATGCCTTGGGCGGTGGCGCTTACCTCTATGGGTGTAAGCGGCAAAGCCACCATGCCTGCCACCACCGCCACCAGCACCCACCCATACACCCACTGCCCCACACGGCTATGGCGGTGGTGCAATGCCTGCACAGAAAAGGGGGTGAATGGAGAGACGGACGGGGGCATGAATTTTATACTGGAATGATACCAAACTATTCTTGAGCAAGGATGCTTGCTTCATTAGATACTACCATAGAAAAAATTAAAATTTATAATTAGCAAACGAATTATAAAAAGCTCTTATTTTGTCAAATTCTTCAGAAATATTATCAATTATAATAGGGATAGATAGTTTTTTTTGTTCCTGTAAACTTAATTTATCATCTAATAAATTTAATTTTGTGTAGTCCTCACTCTCTTCACTGGTATCAAAATTTAACAAAAAATAATCAATAACTATGAATCTATTGGTTGTTAAGTCTTGATGCTTTGGGTGACACAATTCTATTCTACTTAATTTGAACTTTTCATTCTTTTTTTCATAGTAGCTCTTAAAGAAATAAAATGGACTTTCTTGTCCATCTCCATTTAATGTATTCAAATGTAGAGATATTTCTCGTATTCCCATATCTTGTTTGCCAATCACAAACTGTATATAGGTAGTTTTTTTCTTTTGAGTTGATCGCAAATGAATATAGTAAAATTCTTCATTTTCACTCATTTTAGTTTCTATTTCTTTATCATTGTACATGCCTTTTCCAAAAATTTTTGGAAAAAAACCCACATACCGAAAATTAAAATAGCTTAAAGGCTCTGTATATTCTAAAAGATAATATAACTCATTCTTTAAATAAAAAACCGTACGCCCATCAATTAAAGTATCTTTACTGTTAAAATTTTTAATATAAATATCGGAAGAATTGGGTTCTAATTTTTTTTGAAGAAAATAACCTTGAATATAGTTATAGGTAAGAATTTTTTTGCTTTGGATTACATAGTTTGTGACAGAGAATGACCTCGGTTGATCAGAAATATAATAATTTTTTACAGTAGATTCAATGGAATTTTCAATGATTTTAACTGCATTCTTATTTTGCCCAAATAAAAATACTAAATTTAATAATGCCAATAGAATAAGTCTCATACAAATCATAAAAAGCAGACCATCAGAATATAATAGCCTGCTTGATTATTTTTTTAATGCTATTCAATAAAAAGTACCAGGAGCCAAAAAACAATCACCTATGAATTTACCATCCCAACCTCTAATCCCATTTTCAACAAATGGAGTCCACGTCATGTTGCAACCTGAAGGAGTTGTAACCCATAAGGAGTAAAGCCAGTCAGGCATACCTCCACCAGTTATTGTCTTTTTTTCAACTACACTTAGCTCCTGCAAGTGTAGAGCGTTTAAATTTAGTGTTTCCATTTTTTTGTGTTTTTTTAAATGGGTTAAACTTTATTTTTTATGCAAACAAACCAAAACGAAAGAACCAATGCCATACCTTGCGCGCTAAAAGTACAATTTTTTTTCTTATTCTGCCTTTTTTGCATAGTGCAAATGTGGGGTGGGTTTTTTATGAAAACAAATACTTTTTAGATATTTTTATTACTTTTGAGGAGAAAATTATTACTAATGGTTATAGAAAGTATTATTGATTGCATTCGAGAATACTGAAAGAAAAAATAACCCACCCTTTGCCTGCTGGCGTGCCCAAAGCGGGTGGAGAAGTTTTTTTTTACAAGAAAAAATACGGAGAGTGATGGTCATCATGGGTTCATTTTTTTTATTGAAACTGGGTGTATGGCATAACGGTTCTAAAATTATTGTAAATTTGCACTAAAAATACAAAAGGATATGAACGCTGAAATTAGTTTACGTTTGTTTGATATTACGTATGAATTTATAAAAGACAAGGAAAAAGCAAGGGAATTTGTAAGTAAAATAGAGCAAACCATCGAGCATAAATTTGAGGATAGCACCAAAACACTTGCATCGAAACAAGACCTTTCAGAAGCCAAGGTAGATATTATTAAATGGCAGGTAGGTACCGCCATAGCTATTGTTGGTATTCTTATCGCCATTCTGAAATTGGGGTAAAATTATATACCCCCCAGAGCCATATTTTCCTCCGCAGGGCGCACCATGCCTTGGGCGGTGGCGCTTACCTCTATGGGTGTAAGTGGCAAAGCCACCATGCCTGCCACCACCGCCACCAGCACCCACCCATACACCCACTGCCCCACACGGCTATGCCTGTGGTGCAATGCCTGCACAGAAAAGGGGGTGTATGGAGAGACGGACGGGGGCATTATCAATTTACAAAAAGAAATCCATATAAGTTATATAATGAGTGAAATAGAATTGTTAATAAAATTCCGTGTTTGGATTTTTCGGTTATTTTTATAAAAAAATAATTTATTATTAGTCCACCAAAAAATGCCATTAGCATATAATAAATACTATAAGAGTGTATGAATGAAAATAGTATTGATAAAATAATCCATTGTATAAAGTGATTTTTAATTTTTATTAAAATTAATATTTGTTGTGGTACGGCTTGAATTAAACCCAAATTACGCAGTAGAGATTTTTTGTGATAAATCAATGGGATAATCCCAAAGACCAGTAAACCATTTTCTTCGTTTTTTGATTAGGGCAATTTTCAGTTTAAGTGTATCTCCTACTTTTTCAAAATAAGCCCCTATTGCAAATGTTCTAAATCGTAATGTAGACAATGTTTTTTGTGTTTTTTCCTGAAGAACAAACAACCTAAAAATGGACATCAAATTGTAGGCAATCATGGAAAAAATAAGAGCGGCTTCGGTAGGAAAAAATCCTTTCAGATTAAAACTTTCCGCTCCAAAATCTGCTTTTAATTCCTTGATTCTGTTTTCAGCATCGCCTCTATTTCTATACGTTCTCCACACATCTGTTGCTGATAGTTCTTGGTTGGTAATATAGGCTGAATAACGATAATTTCTATGGATTTCATCTTCTGGAAATAGGCTTAATGTTCTGCCTGCTGCATGGGGTCTTTGGGCTATTTTTTGTCTTACAATTACTATTCTTCTTGGGTTTATCCAGTTTTTTGCTTGATAATATTTGTCGCAAATTTCTATCCCATCATCTACATTTACCCAAAAATCTTGTTGGTCTATCAGGTGTTGAACTGGGTGGGTAAATTTTGCAGCAATGATGTATTGAAGCTGTTTTAATTCGAGATAATCCATAATGTCTTTTTGAAAAAAACCACTGTCTAAACGCACTAATCCTACCTTTTTATCACCAAAATTTAAAAGGGTTTCTTCTAAAAATCCTACAAAATTATTTGCTGAAGAAGTATCACCACTGCGAAGCCAAAAATTAGCAACTAGCTTTACATCGTTTACAAAAGCGATAATAGGATGATGGCTGTTTCTTCCTTTTTTCTTCGGATTATACCCTTTTTTAGCTCCTTCTTGACCTCCATACCTTGTAATTACAGAAGAATCAATATCTAATGTGAAATAATTGATGTTCAAATTCTGAAAAAACCAGCTGAAAAAATGATGTCCAACTTGTTGATTTGTGTTTTGTGAAAACTTGCCAAAATAGCGTTTATACGCATCTTGTGCAGGCACTTTTTCCCAATCAAATATCTTCCCAAGTGCTTTATCAGCTCGGGTAACTTCTGTATGCAAAAAACGATTGGCACCACACCAAATACTCGTGATAAATGACTCTAATAAAACTTCTTTTTTATATGAATTATTGGAAAGGGAAACTGGCAAAGGTTCACATTTGTTAATTTGTTCTCTAAAGCCAATTTTGTCTAACATTTGCTTCAAAAATACCATTCCGCCCCATGGCGTAATCTCTTTATTGGTAAAGGATAACTCGAATTTCATACCTTAATTTTTTCTACTGCTACGCAGTTGGATTTTAAATACAAATTTACTGATTTTTTTCTAATGCGTAATTTGGGTTAAAGCAGTTTCTATTATAGGGGCTATAATTACTACTAAAAAAAACTCTTCACCTTTGTCTTTAAAATCTAATGAACTCTCATTATGTAAAACCTTAAAGTATATTTTATTTAACCATTCAAATATATAACCATTTGCTATAGCCAATAAAAAGCAAACAATAAATAATTTGAAGATGTAATTGTTTTTCATAAAAAAAAGCCAGTCTATAAGACTGGCTACTTTTACATAAATTTATTACATTTGTAAAACTGTTTCTGGGTTTGAAAGAGCCGCATCTAATGCATTGCCAGTTGAGGTAATGGCATTTGAAACTGCTTTATGCGCTTTTCCAGCATAGTATGCTACCCAATACCATGCTGATTCTCCGCCTGATATAGATACCATTTCTACATGAGTTAAATCTTTTAAATTATTCATTTCTTAAAAAGTTTTAAAATTAAACGTATAATGTCTGGTCCTTTATCTAGTAAAAAATATACTAGTATGAAGCTTATAAAACCAACAATAAATCTTTTCATTTACTTATTCTTTATATCTCGGCTCTTTATCATTTATAGCGTCACTCCAACCTTGACGAATATCTCCCCAATTATCTATCGCAGATATAACAAGAGCAGTAACTACTCCCCATGTGATGGGATCTACTACTCCCCCCTCGATTTCCCGAGTTTCTTCTACACTTAGCTCCTGCAAGTGTAGGTTGTTTAAATTGAGTGTTTCCATTTGTTTTTGTTTTTTTAAATGGGTTAAACTTTATTTTTTATGCAAAAAAACCAAAACGAAAGAACCAATGCCATACCTTGCGCGCTAAAAGTACAACTTTTTTTCTTATTCTGCCTTTTTTGCATAGTGCAAATGTGGGGTGGGTTTTATTGATAAAAAAATGGTTTTGCTTGTATTATATGTGTTTTGTCGATATTTTATTGCTTTTCTCTTGTTATTTGAGTTTAATTTTTACCCATTTGGGTATTTTTTTAAAAAAATATCATGTATATTTGTATCAAATTATGGATATATGAGCATTAACGCAAACATAAGAAAAATAAGGGAATTGAAAAATTTTCGTCAAGAATATATGGCGGATGGTTTGAGTATTACACAAGGGGCTTATTCGGATATAGAAAAAGGGAAAACGCAAATAACCACAGAAAAACTTCAAAAAATAGCTGATTTGTTGGAGGTTAGCCCACAAGATATAATGGAATTTTCGGATAAACATATTTTCAATAGTAGCTATCGAGACCATGCAAGGGTTTTTTATAATGTAGAAAAAGTAATTACCGATAGTTTTGAGCAAGAGCGAGCGGTATATAAAGAAACGATAGAGCAAATGAAAGCCCGCCTGAACGAAAAAGACGAGATGATGCGGATAAAAGACCAAATGATTGCAGAACTGAGAAAGAAAAAATAACCAGCCCTTTGCACCCGCCCGCTTACAATGGGAGCAAGAGCCATATTTTCCTCCGCAGGGCGCACCATGCCTTGGGCGGTGGCGCTTACCTCTATAGGCACTAATGGCAAAGCCACCATGCCTGCCACCACCGCCACCAGCACCCACCCATACACCCACTGCCCCACACGGCTATGCCTGTGGTGCAAATGAACAAGGGTATGGGGGGTGTAAGAAATAAAATTCATTAAAAATCAATTTTTAGCCAGTCATCTACTACAAATACAAATAAATTCCACGAGGCATGGAGAAGGAAAGTGTAGAAAAAACCTGACTTTTTTCTTTCCATATAATAAAAATAACAATAAATAAAAATGTACCCTGTTATAATTCCATATATAATCGTAACCACATTATAGGTATGAATAAAGCCAAATAGAAAAGCAGATATGGTTGAAATTAGAAATTTAGATACTTCATTTTTTCTATTGATAAGATACTGATAACAAGCAACGGGTAAAAATTGGAACAAGGCAGTCTCAAAAAGCGGACCAAAAATAACTGACAGAAAAAATATACCAGCTAAACTGGTTGAAGGTAGAAAATACTCAACCTTCATTTCTTCCTCTGAAAGAAAAAAAGCTCCCACCCAGATACAAATTACGTTGAATAAAAACTTTAGTATCCACAAAAACAAGAAAAACAGAGTTTTGTTTTCTTTAATTTTTTTTATATCCATAAAATATTAAAAAAACTAACGCCCCAATAATGAAGCGTTAGTTTAATAGTCATTTACATAAATTTGATATACAATTTTTTACATAGGTGAATTGGGGTCAATATGCTCTGCCATTGCAGCAAAATCAGCAGGGCAGTGCAATTTTTCTCCAAGGCTCCTAAAAAAATTATAAATAGGGCTTCTTCCACCGTTGATTTCTATTAATTCAATAGAGTCAAGGTCTTTTAATAAAGGATATAAATGATTGTTAAGATTCATAAAATAATGATTAAGAATTAAATAAATAGTTAAACGAGGTTTGAATAAAAGAGTTTTTTTACTTCTTTCATTAACGGCAACCACACTTAGGATTTGAAAAACCATCCCAAAAACCATCCCAAGCATCTTGTGCTCCGATAGCAATACCGACATCTCTAATTGAACGCCACACACTAGCTATTAATCCTCCATCAACTTGTCTTGTTTCTTCTACACTTAACTCCTGCAAGTGTAGGTTGTTTAAATTTAGTGTTTCCATTTGTTTTTGTTTTTTAAAATGGGTTAAACTTTATTTTTTATGCAAAAAAACCAAAACGAAAGAACCAATGCCATACCTTGCGCGCTAAAAGTACAACTTTTTTTCTTATTCTGCCTTTTTTGCATAGTGCAAATGTGGGGTGGTTTTTTTATGAAAACAACCCACCCTTTGCCTGCTAGCGTGCCCAAAGCAGGCAGGCAAGGGCTTGTTTTTCAAATAAAGAAAAAAAGCATAGCTTTGCCTATCAAAAAAAAAAGAAAGAAAATGGAAACGCTTTTGGTTCAAATTGACTCGGTAGAGAAAGCAAAATCGTTGCGTTCTGTACTCAATAGTATGGATTTTGTAAAAAAAGTGTCTTCGGTAAAAAAAAATAAAGCACTGATGCTTGCCCTGCAAGAACATGAGGAGATGAAGTCAGCCATGGTTCAGAAAAAAAATAAAGCCTTTGAAAAACACCTTTGAATGAGGGTTTATCAGCGTGATATTATAGAACTTAACTTCGAGAAGCCCAATGGGAAACTAAAAATACATCCAGCATTGGTCATATCGAACGATTATGTACATGAAATAGAAGATATTTTTTATACCTTGATGATATCAAGCAATCCGATGAATGATGAATTTAGCTTTGAATTGGAAAACAAAATGCTGAACAAGGCATTGCAGAAAAAATCGTATGTAAAATGTCAGTTGATTCAAGCCTATACCACAAAAGAGGTGTTATCAAAATTATCAACAATAAAGATAGAATACTTCAATCAAATTATAGAAAAAATGGTAGCCACGGTGTTTTAACTATAGCTAAGGGCTGAAGCAAAATTATACCATCTGCCCATCCGTTTGTCTTGGCAGGCAGGCAAGGGCTTGTTTTTCAAATAGAGAAAAAAAGCATAGCCCTGCATAAGGATAAAAAAATAAATCAGATGAAAGCAGTAGAGATTGCTTCGTATTAAAAAATCATTGCAATTCGATTTGAAAATTGATGAAAATTCGACGAACCCCCAGCGGATTATTTTGCTTTGGGGATGAAAAAATCGTACAAACCATTTTTTTTTAAAAAAAAACCGATGGCAATATATGGTATGCCACATAACCAGCCAATGGGAAGAACCCGAATGGATACATCAAGTCTTATTCATTGGCTTTAGTTTTTTTTATAAAAAATACGTGGAAAAATTATACCTTTGCTAAAAAAATGGATATGAATTTTCCGAGCGAACTGAAATACACCGCCGAACACGAGTGGCTAAAAACCGATGGCAACACCGCCGTGGTAGGGATTACCGATTTTGCACAAAGCGAATTGGGCGACATTGTATATGTGGACATCGACACTGTGGGCAAAACCCTAAACAAAGGCGATGTGTTTGGCACCATCGAGGCGGTAAAAACCGTTTCGTTTCCGACCTTTTTATGCCCGTGGATGGAGAAGTAATAGAAATAAATACTGCCGTAAATCACCAGCCCGAAAGCGTGAATCGCACCCCCCTATACCGATGGGTGGCTCATTAAAATACGTATCAGCCCAGCGGCAAACACATCTTCATTGCTTTCGGTGAACGAATACAAGACAAAATTTGGTCTTTCGTAAGCTTTCTTGCTCCTAGTGCATGGGGCTGGGCTTTGGCAATATGGGTGGGAAGCTGCATACCCGGAGACGACCTGCCCAATTTGCATTTGGGCGACAAAACCGAGCATTTTATAGGCTATATGACTCTTGCCCTGCTTTGGTTTTTTTTATAAAAGCCATTGGCAGCCTTGGAAAATTGCATTGGGATGCGTGTTGTACGGAGCAGTTATGGAACTGATTCAAGCCGTAGCCATACCAGGGCGTATGGGCGATGGGCTAGACATTGTGGCAAACACCATTGGAGTAGCCTTAGGATGGGGAGTTTATATTTTGTATCAAAAGAAATTCAATCGTTTAAAACAATAAGCATTGTCAAAAAACAAACGCTTTCGATTTGCTCAAATCAACACTTTCCCCAATGTGATTCAGCCTCTTAGAGCCGAAACAGAACACTTTGAATGGAAAGGAAAATGGAGCGAATATTTTGGAAACCCCAACCCCATAGTGGTAGAAATTGGCTGTGGAAAAGGCGAATTTTCGCTCGGTATGGCACAAATGCGCCCCCACTGCAATTACATTGCCATAGACAGAAAAGGCGATAGGCTATGGAAAGGAGCCAAAGAAGCCTTAGACAAAGGCTTGAAAAACATCGCTTTTGTTCGAGCCGATATGGAATTGATTCTTCATTTTTTTGCAGAAAGGGAAGTGAGCGAACTGTGGATTCCGTTTCCCGACCCACAGATGAAATACCGCAGAACCAAGCACCGCCTTACACACCCCCAGTTCTTATCTTTTTACAAAATAATTTTGAAAGAAAAAGGAACGGTACACCTAAAAACCGACAGCGAATTTTTGTATGGCTACACCCTAGGCGTAGCACAAATGATGGGCTGCCACGTGCATACCGCCCACCACGATATGGACAGCCAAATTCATGATTTTGGGTTTGCCTCTGCCATTCATACACATTACGAGGGCATCCATAGAGAAAAAGACAAACCAATTGCCTATCTTTGCTTTTCTTTCCCTTTGGAAACACCATGACACGAACGGAACGCTTGAAACAGCGGTGGAAAGCCCTAAAAACCCAACTGCTGCACAAATACCGCATGATTGTGGTGGACGAGAGTACGTATGAAGAAAAACTCTCTTTTCCGCTCACAGGCATGAATGTGTTTGCGCTTCTTGGAGTATTAAGCGCAGCGCTGATTCTCCTTACAGCCCTGCTGATTTTATTTACCCCTATCAAAGAGTATATTCCTGGTTATCAGGGCAGTATAAAAGAGAGAGCCGAGTTGAACCAACTGTACAACCGCATGGACTCTATACAAAAAGCCCTTGTGGCACAAGAGCTGTATATAACCAATTTTCGCAATGTGCTGAATGGAACCATTACCCGCCCCCAGTTAGACAGTTTATCGATTTCTGCCAGCCAAATTAAAAACGCCAGTTTTCCGGTGGATAAAATTCGTGCTTCAGCCACCGACTCGGCCTATAGGAACAAAGTAGAAAGCCAAGACCGATACAACCTGCAAGGCGGAAATCAAAAAGTAAGCCAGTTGCTTTTTCCTCCTTTGCCAAGTGGCAGTATTTTGGTTCCGTTCAATTATGAAGCAAAACATTTTGGGATGGACATTGCTGCCAAAGCAGGCGACCCCGTAAAAAGCATAGCCGATGGCGTGGTGATATTCTCGGGTTGGTCGCCCAACATGGGCTATATAGTAATGCTTAGGCACGAGGAAAACTTAATTTCTACCTACGCAAACAATGGCACTGCGCTGAAAGAAATAGGCGAATATGTGCGAGCAGGAGAAGCCGTAGCCACCGTAGGCACAACACAGGAAAACAATGCACAGCCTCATTTGCATTTGGAACTTTGGTACAAAGCCGAGCCAATAGATCCTAAGTTGTACATTCAATTTTAAAAAAAAATAAAAAACCACAGATGCTGCGTTCTTCCATTGCCAAACTCGGAGCGTATTTAGTATCGCAGCGCGTAAAGGCTTGGGCAAAAACCCCTGTGCAGGCGCAAAAGCATTGGTTTCAGCACCTTGTGAACCGAGCCAAGCCCACTATTTTTGGTATAGAACATGGGTTTTCAGATATTCGCACAGCAAAAGATTTTCAAAATCAAGTTCCTTTAAGCAATTACGAATCGCTACGCCCCTACATAGAAAAGGTAAAAAACGGAGAACGGAATGTGCTGTGGCCCGGCAAACCCAAATACCTTGCCAAAACCAGCGGCACCACCAGCGGCATAAAATACATCCCCATCAGCAGGGAAAGCATGCCGTTCCATATTCGGGCAACGCAAGAAGCTCTGTTGTTGCACATTCATCGCACCCAAGATGCCGCTTTTATAGAAGGAAAGATGATGTTTTTACAAGGCAGCCCCGAATTGGAAATCATAAACGGCATTGCCATAGGGCGGCTTTCAGGCATTGCAGCGCACCATGTGCCCCGCTATTTGCAAACCAACCGCTTGCCCCGATGGGAAACCAACTGCCTGCCCGATTGGGAGCAAAAAGTACAAACCATTGCCCATGAAACCGCACGGCAAGATTTGCGGCTTATTAGTGGAATACCGCCCTGGGTACACATGTATTTTGAAGAACTGATTGCACAGAAAAAAAAAAGGGTAAGCGAAATTTTTCCCAACCTCTCTTTGTTTGTGTATGGTGGTGTGAATTATGAGCCGTACCGAAACGGAATAGAAGAGCTATTGGGCAAAAAAATTCCATCGCTTGAGGTTTTCCCAGCCTCCGAAGGATTTTTGGCTTATCAAGATACACCGCAGGCAGACGATGGGCTGCTGTTGCTGCTGAATCACGGTATTTTTTATGAATTTATTCCGGCCGAAGAAACCCAAAACCCCAACCCCACACGTTTATGCCTGCCCGATGTGGAGGTGGGAAAAACCTACGCCTTGGTGCTTACCACCAATGCAGGATTGTGGGCATACCAAATTGGCGATTTGGTTCAATTTACCAGCACAAACCCCTATCGGGTGCGAGTGGCAGGGCGCACGGAGCATTATACCTCGGCTTTTGGCGAACACGTAATTGCCAAAGAAGTGGAAGAAGCCCTGCGCACTGCTGTTTCTCAGTATTCAGCACAAATCAACGAGTTTACTGTAGCACCACAAGTAGCCCCACCTAGCGGCGATTTGCCCCACCACGAATGGTGGATTGAATTTGAGCATCCGCCCCAAGATATATCTGCCTTTGCCACAACGCTAGATAAAGCCATGTGCCAGCAAAACATCTACTACGATGATTTGATTCAAGGGAAAATTTTAAAGCCCTTAACCATTGTTGTAGTTCCCCAAGGGGGGGGTTCCAGCTTTATATGAAAAACCAAGGCAAATTGGGTGGGCAAAACAAAGTGCCACGCCTGGCAAAACGACCGTAAGATGGTAGAAACCCTATTCCGAGCAATGAGCTAAAAAAAGTGAAAAACCCTTGCGTGAAAAAAAATGTTCAGCGCAAATATTTTTCTCAATTCAAGGTGTAATCACCACAATTTGGGTTTTATATAGCTTAGAGATGGGGCAGTTTTTCTCCGCATCCTTTACACAAGCGGCAAAAGCTTCTGCCGAAATCCCCTCTACCTTGGCTTTTAGCTCAATATGAGATTGGGTAATATCGAACGTAGTGGTATCGAGCGTTATGGTGCATTGTGCCGCCAATTCTTGGGCGGTGTAGCCAGCTTCGTTCAGCGCAAAAGCCAATTTCATGCAAAAACATCCTGCATGGGCGGCTGCACCAGTTCTTCGGGGTTGGTTCCTGCTCCTGCCTCAAATCGGGTGTGAAACGAGTAGGCGGTTTGTTGTAAGGTTTTACTTTGGGTGGTCAGTTGCCCAGTGCCTTCCTTGCCGGTGCCTTGCCACACCGCATTGGCATTGCGTGATATATTCATGGTAATTTTTTTTTGTAAAAGTATGATTATTTTTTTAAAATAACAAAAAAACCTTGTTTTTATTCTGTAGAGTATGCCTTGTAAGAATGAATAAACAGTATGAGTGTCCATTGAGCCAATGCCCTTATTAAAGCTGGAGCGCCCTAAATACTGAGCCGTTATGCGTACTTCCGATATTTTTTGTGATTTTGTTTTGGTATCATTTTTGTATAAGAAAGAAAAAGCAGAGATAATCGTAATTTATAAAAAAATCAATTATTTTTGCCCCCTCTATTCACCGTGTAAAAAATAAAAAAAAAGTGAAAAAAATAGTTTTTATTGCCCTATGTGCAATATTTTTTGATGCAAAAGGACAAGGCATATTGGTGCCCAATGGCGATATGCCTATCGAGTTTGTGAAAATAAGCAAAGAAGATGAGCGATATGTATTGGTAAAGAAAGATGGAGAAACAGAAAAGGTGAAAGAAAGCAAAACCAATGCCATTGTTTATGATAGTTTGTTCAAAGACAACAAGCGCCCGAGGTAAAAGATTGGGCGATTATGCCCTATGTTCAAGATGTGCTTGGAAAGGACAGAAGATCCATTTATAATCTTGTAAAAGAAGAAATTACAAGAGGCATGGGGAAAATTACATTATACGGATTGTGTCCGATTCGGAGGATAAATTATTTACGACATGAAAGAGCGGAAAAAAAGAGTGATTGCCTTTGGTCTTTCACAGCCATCCAGTTGGTTCAAATATACGTTGTCGGTGGATATTAAAGATGAAAAGTTCCGTATTGAACTCAGAGATATGATGATAGAAGATATTGGCATATTTCGCCCAGCAGAAGGCAGCCATTATAAAAAAATGAACGATGATGTAGATGCAGCTAGACTAGAAGCAGGGTGGGACATTATTTATTCTGTAATGAGCAAAATTCCTAAAATTGCACAAAAATCGGCCGAAAGCTGGTAAAAAAAAATGTATAGGCGTGGTGCCTCGAGGTTTTTTTAAAAAAAAGAACTCTTATTGCTCCATTGCGTTTCCCCAAGCATCTACCATAATCACGGGGATTCCCAAGGTTTTTAGGTTGGGTATAAGTTTGGCAGCATTGCCCACCACAGCAATGGCTGCAGGTTGGATGTATTTTTTTGCTGCTTTGGAAACCTGTTCAATATCCACCGCTTTTATTTTTTTGAGGTAATTGGCATAAATTGCTCGGGTAGTTCTTCATCCACTCGGTACGGGCAAATCGGGCAATGGTTTCCGATTTTTCTAAGGCCAAGGCAAAGTTTCCACTAAATTCATTTTTTTTTGGTTTCCAATTCTTCGGCATCGGGCGTTGTGGTTTGCAGGCGGTTTATTTCGTTCAGTATTTCGGTTACGGCTTTGTCTGCCACTTCGTTTCGCACGCTGGCACTTGCTCCAAATGAGGGGTAAAATCGGTCGGGGCTAAGGTGCGAATACGCCCCGTATGTGTATCCGTTTTTTTCTCTTAGGTTCAAAAATAGTCGTCCAAAACTGCCTTCGCCCAACAGATGGTTTGCCATAATGGCTGCAAAATAGTCGTCATTTTTTTTCTGAATTGAGCTTTGCCCCCCTACCGAAACTACAGCTTGTGAGGCTTGTGGAACATCGCATAGATAAAGGGTAAGTGGTTTTTGCTCCATTCCGTTTTGTGAAAAAGGGGGCAATGTGGTTTCTACTTTCCAGTGCCCAAAGTGGATTTCAGACCACAGCAGGGCTTGCTCGGCCTGAATATCGCCTACAAAGGTAAGATAGGCGTGGTGTGGCAGAAAATTGCGGCGATAGGCTTCTTGTATATCTGCCAGGGCAATGCTTTGCACGCTTTCTGCTGTGGGGCTTTGCCCATAGCTCAACCCTTGAAAAACAACTGCATTCCGTATCCTGCGATGAATGGATTCGGGGTTCTTTTCTTGGGCTTTTATTCCCGTTATCATTTGCTTCCCCAATTTTTGAAATTCCTTTTGGTTCAAAAGCAAAGGTTGTGTAATGCATTGGCTCATCAGTTCCATGCTTTGCTGGGCATTGCGGCTCAGTGTGCTCATTCTGCCTCCGTTTGGTGTGAGCCGCAAATCGCTTCCTAGGAAATCAATTTCTTCGTCCAATTCTTCTTTGGTTAGTTTTTTTGTTCCTGCCGAAAGCATTTCTCCCAGTAGGTTTTTTGTGCCTGGCTTTTCTTCCCAAACTGGGGGCGTATCCATAGCAATGCTGACGGACAAATGAGGCAATTTGTGATTTTCTACCACAATCACTTTCAACCCATTGGAAAGGGTATGCCGTACCGATTTTCCAAATTTCAGTTCGGGGGCGGGCCCAGCTTGTGGGGCTTGGCTGCGGTCAATAGGGGGAAAAGGGTTCATTCAATTCTTTTTTTTAAAAAAATAAATAGCAGGGGTTTCAATTTGGAATTATTTTTGGCTGGGCACAATATGCAAGGTAACTCGCTTATGCTTCGGCAAATAGGTTTGTGCCACACGCAGCACATCTTGGGGTGTTAGGTGTTGGTATCGCTCTATTTCTTTATTGATGAGAGCCGTGCTGCCGTAAAACAAATGATAATCCGCCAAACTTTCGGCGATACCTGCCATGGTGGCATTTTTGGTAATAAATTCTTTTTCTAGCTGGTTGATTTCTTTTTGAACCTCTCGCAGCGTTGGTTTTTCGTGCATGGTGTGGTTTATCACTTGGTCGATGGCGGCTTGTAGGGTTTCTAAATTTACTTCTGGGTTGGGTACAGCAAATAAAATGGTAATGCCATGATCTTCAAGCGGCCAGTGCATCATATAGGCGGTGGCAGCCAGTTGTTGTTCGTTCACCACGCTTCTTACCAGTTGCGAACTTTCACCCTCTGCAACACTCCTTTGAGCAGTTCCATGGCAAAGGAATCAGGATCGGTGAGCCGAGGCGTGCGCCAAGCCATTGCTAAAGCGGGAACTTGAGCATTTTTATCGATGTATGTGTCTATAATTTCTTGGGTCAATGGCTCTTCGTGGGCATGGGGTCGGGGTGGGTTTTGCCCTTTGGGTATATCAGCAAAGTATTGATAATAAGTTCTTGAGCATTGTTTTTATCAAATCGCCAGCCAGCACCAAAACGGCATTGTTTGGCACATAAAAATCTTGGTAAAATTGCTGAAAGTCGTCTTCTGTGGCAGCATCCAAATGTTCCATATCGCCAATGGTGGGCCATCGGTAGGGGTGTGTTTTGAACAGCAAAGCAGGAAGCACCTCGGTAATGGCGGCGGAGTAGGGGCGGTTGTCCACCCGTTGTAGCTTTTCTTCTTTTACCACTTGGCGTTGGGTTTCTATGCCTGTGGCATCCACTTTGGCATGGAGCATCCGCTCACTTTCGAGCCAAAGCCAAGAGCCAATTGGTTGCTGGGAAACAGCTCGTAGTAGTAGGTTCGGTCGAACCATGTATTGGCATTGTTTGTGCCGCCTGCCTGTGCTACATATTTGTCGAACTCGCCACGGGCAATGTGTGCCGATCCTTCGAACAACAGATGTTCAAAAAAATGAGCAAATCCTGTGCGGTCAGGGCGTTCGTTTTTGCTGCCTACCCGATACGATACAGATATGGTTACAATGGGGTTGCTGTGGTCTTGATGTAAGATAACGTGCAAACCGTTTGGCAATGTATATTCTTCAAATTCAATGCGAGGGCTAATTTTTTTTTCTGTGGTAGTGGGCATAAATGGGGGTTCAATGATCGGGTGATGATTTGTATTTTTTATATAATATCAAGATGATGATGAATGGTGATACTAATTTTTTTGTGGTGTAAATTTACGGCAATAAAAAAATGGGCGATACTAAATTTCTTGTGGTGTAAATTTATGGCATAAAAAAAAACGTAAAGGGGTTTCCCCCTTCCAAAAAAATACCGTTCATAGCTCACGTGGAACAAGTGGGATGGGGGTTTATACCATGGTTTTTGCTGCCAATTGCCCACAAGCAGCGTCAATATCGTGCCCACGGCTGCGCCGTATTTTTGCCACAATGTTGCGCTGGGATAGTATATCCATATACATTTGGTAAGCCGTTTCTTCCGCCTTTTGGTAGGCTCCTCCAATATCGTTATATTCAATGAGGTTTACCTTGCTTGGAACTTTTAGGCATAAGGCTTGTAGAGCCAAGGCATCGTTTAGCGTATCGTTTACCCCCTGCCACACAATGTATTCAAAGGTAACTTTTCGGCGCGTTTTTTGAACCCAATGTTGCAAAGCCTCTGTCAGTTCTGCCAAGGGGGCTTTTTGGTTGATGGGCATCAGGCGGTCTCGGATTTCATCAATGGCAGAATGCAGCGATATAGCCAATTGGAATTTCACCTGGTCGTCTGCCATTTTTCGTATCATTTTTGGGATTCCGGCTGTAGAAAGTGTAATTCGCTTGGCGGCCATGCCCAACCCTTGGGGTGATGTAATTTTCTCGATGGAAGCCAATACATTGGCGTAGTTCAACAATGGTTCGCCCATGCCCATAAAACACAATGTTGGACAACGGTCGCCCGTGCCGCTCCTCGCTGTTTTGGTTCAGCAGCACCACTTGGTCTATAATTTCATCGGGCGATAAGTTTCGCATGCGTTTGAGCTGAGGCGGTGGCACAAAATGTGCAATCCAAACTTGCACCCCACTTGGCTCGATACGCAGGCAGTGCTTCGTGTTTCAGTAGGAATCAGTACGCTTTCTACCACCAGCCCATCGTGCAGCCGAATAACGGTTTTTAGGTGTTCCGTCTTGGCTTTCTGCCCAGCTAGCCATGCCTGCCCTACGAAAACAAAGGTGTTTTTCCAATAAAGTTCGGAGTTCCAAAGGCAGATTCAACATTTGATGAAAAGATTGGGCTTGTTTGCTCCAAATCCAGTCATATACTTGTGTGGCTCTGTATTCTGGTTGCCCCACCGATTGGAAGAACTGTTTCAGGGCTTCCCAAATTTAGCTCTCGGATGTCTTGATGACTCATATAATCATCATCGCATCGCCATAAGAGAAAAACCGATATTCGTCTTTTATGGCTTGCTGATAGGCTTCCATCATGAGTTCATGTCCACAAAAGTCGGAGGTAAGCATCAGCAAGGTTGATTTTGGGGTATGGAAATTGGTAATCATCCGATTGGCTGTGCCAAAGGTGTAGGGAGTATGAATAAATTTATTGGTCACAACCGTTGAACGGGGGCAATTTTTCCAGGCACTGAAACGGCGGTTTCCCATGGCGCGCATTACAGTAGTTCCCACGGCACATACGGCTTTTCCACTTGCCAGTGTAGCATTCACCATTTCTGTGGCGGCTTGGTTTATAATCACTTTTTCCGAAATCCATTTTGTGTTTAGAGAGGTCTTCCACCTCTACCGTACGGAAAGTTCCCAACCCAACATGCAGGGTTACTTCGGCAACCTTTACCCCTTTGATTTCCATTTTTTTAGCAATATCTTTGAAAAATGAAGACCAGCCGTGGGGGCAGCTACAGCCCCTTCTTCTTTGGCATAGATGGTTTGGTAGCGTGTGCATCCACTTTTTCGGTTTCTCTTTTTATGTATTTGGGCAAGGGGGTTTCCCCAAAATCGTACAATTTTTTTCGGTATTTTTCATAAGGCCCATCGAATAAAAAACGCAAAGTACGCCCACGAGAGGTGGTATTATCAATCACCTCGGCTACCAAACTTTCATCTTCTCCAAAATACAGTTTGTTCCCAATGCGAATTTTTCTTGCAGGGTCCACCAGCACATCCCACAATCGGGTTTCAGGGTTCAGTTCACGCAGCAAAAACACTTCAATTTTTGCTCCTGTCTTTCTTTGTTGGCAAAAAGCCGTGCAGGAAATACCTTGGTATTGTTCACCACCAGCAAATCATTTTCATTGAAATAGTTTACTACATCTTGGAACATTTTGTGTTCTATTTTTCCTGTTTTTCGGTTCACCACCATCAGCCGCGATTCGTCTCGCTCCACCGTGGGTGCAGGGCAATTAGGTGTTGGGGAAGATTAAAATCGAAGTCAGAAGTTTTTAACATAGTGCAAATGCAAGTTTAAAGATTCAATGATAAAAAGTGTGCAAAGATACAACCTAAAACAGGGGGCTTGTCAATACCTAATTTTGATACTTTGAGTATTGGGCATTTTTTTTTAGGTTCTACCATTTTGTGTGGAGAATCTTATACATAGCCATTGGGGCACAGATAATGCAGATCGAACCAATCCTAATAGCTATCGGGAACAAGACCCTGTACAGATTTTTCTCCGTTGCTTTTGTTTTTACTTTGGCTTTGTGGTTCTTCCGTTACTTCTTCGTACTTTTGTCCTTGATGAAAATCGGGGGTGAAGTGTGGCGGTGGGAGATTCGGCGAAGCCAAAGTACCAATCCCGATAGCTATCGGGACAAGACCTGCACAGATTTTTGTTCCTTTGGTTGATTTTTTCTAAAAATTGTAAACTCCCCGCCTGCGGCGGGTCAAACACTACAATTTTTTTACCAAAAAAACCTACCCCGCCGCCGCTCCAGCCACTAAAAATCTGTAAGGGTCGGGGGGGGGGCTTCTGCTTTCTATTGCCACGGGAAGTTTCGGTTTTTTTTACCTTTTTAAACGAAAAAACCTACCCCTGCGCTCCAACCGCCAAAAATCTGTAAGGGTCGTTTCCCTCGCACAATACCGAATTGTATTTTCTCCACAAAATTTTTAGTAATGTCTAAAAAAATAATTTCTTCACCCTTTCATTTTTATTGAAAGGGGGGGGATTATCTCGCCCAATCGCGCTTGGGTTTGCGGTTGGCTGGTTTTTGCCCACGTCCAAACCCTTTGCTTTCGCCCCTTCCCCTCTCTTCCTTCTCTGGGTTCAAATCCTTTTTTCTTGCGTTTGTCCACCACGCCACGTACTTCTATTTTTACCTTGCGCTCATTGATTCCTTGCCGTCAAAAGCATTTTGCAGAGCGATAACCCCCGTCCGATTCAACTTCTAAAAAAGAAAAAGTACCTTTCATCTCCACCCATCGCAATTGGCTACGGGTTAGCCCTGCTTGCTCGCGAATAAAATCTTTGAACGAGAAATTATCGAATCCATCCACCTTACCAATGTTGATAAACACATCCATCACCTGCCCTTCGTGGTCGGTTAGGGTTTCTTGTGGGGTTTTTTGGTAGTGGTTCAGCAGCTTGTGCATTTCTTTGGTCAAGTATTTTTGGATGATTTCCTTGGCTTCAAACCCTTGAAAATCAGCTTCCATACTTTCCCATAGAGGCCGATACTTCGGGGGCAATTTCTGTTTCGGTAAGGGTTTGCAATTTGGCTTTAATTTGAGTTCCAATCACATCATGCACTTCGGGCAGTTGGGCTTCGGCAAAACGGATGTTGCTTTGGTGTTCAATGGTTTTAATGTTCCGCTTTTCTTTGGCAGAAATTAGGGCAATGCTGATGCCTTTTTTTCCTGCCCGTGCTGTGCGCCCACTGCGATGGGTGTATACCTCGGGGTCGTCGGGCAGGGTGTAATGAACAATATGGGTAATGTCGTCCACATCAATGCCGCGGGCAGCCACATCGGTAGCAATGAGAAGCTGAATATCAGCGCGGCGAAATTTTTGCATCACAGTATCGCGCTGGGCTTGGCTCAAATCGCCATGCAGGGCATCGGCAGAATAGCCATCTTTCAGCAGCAGGTTGGCAATTTCTTGGGTTTCGCGCTTGGTGCGGCAAAACACCATTCCAAAAATATCGGGGTTGGCATCGCACACACGGCGCAGAGCGGTATATTTTTTTGCCGAAGGCACTGTATAATACACGTTTTCAATGTTTTGGTTGCCTTGATTTTGCTGACCTACACGCAATTCCACAGCATTCTGCATATATTTTTTACCCATTTTCCGAATCTCAACGGGCATGGTGGCAGAAAAAAGCCACACATGTTTTTCTTGGGGGGTTTCCTTCAAAATGTCTTCCACATCCTCTTGAAAACCCATATTGAGCATTTCATCAGCTTCGTCCAACACCAAAAACGAATTTGGCTCAAATCCACCTTTTTTCTGCGGATAATATCGAGCAGCCGACCAGGGGTGGCTACCACAATATGTACTCCTTTGGCAATTTGTTTCAGTTGGGTTTCTATGCTTGCCCCGCCATACACGGCACACACACGAATGGATTGCCCATGGGCAAAAGAAGTCAAATCGTTGTGCACTTGTATGCAAAGCTCACGCGTGGGACACAACACCAAGGCTTGTACCGCTTGTTGTTCGGGGTTGTGATGGTGAATAAGGGGGATGCCAAAGGCAGCTGTTTTGCCCGTTCCTGTTTGCGCCAAAGCCATCAAATCGGTGGGGGTGTGGAGAAGCTTTTGTAAAGTCTCTTGTTGAACAGGGGTTGGGGTGGTGTAGCCCAGTCGCTCAATGGCGGCCAGTGTAGGTTGGGTTACTCCCAATGCAGAAAAAGTATTCATAATGAATAGAAAATAATGGCTCGGAAAATATATGAAAATCAGGCGCAAACATCGAAATAAAATGGCTTGCAGAATTTTTGGTCCAAACGTGAGCCGTTTGCCTTGGAGAAAAAAATCGCGACAAAGGTACAAAAAAAATTACGAATTACGAATTACGATGGACGAAGGGTTCGGCGTAGCTAATTACGAATTACGATTTACGACTTCCATTCGGGAAACCTTAGTATTTTTCGTATCTTTGCCTGTTAAAATTTTTTTATAAAAAAAACAAGTATGAGTAAAAATCTTGAGGAACCCGTGAGCAAAGATTATTCAGCCGATAGCATCCAGTCGCTCGAAGGAATGGAGCATGTGCGTATGCGTCCCAGCATGTATATTGGCGATGTGGGGTGCGCGGGGGTTGCACCATTTGGTGTACGAGGTGGTGGACAATTCCATTGACGAAGCCTTGGCAGGCCATTGCAAAAACATAATGGTTACCATTTTAGAGGGGAAACTCTATCCGTGTACAAGACGATGGGCGCGGTATTCCTGTGGATATGCACAAAAAAGAAGGAAAATCAGCTCTGGAGGTAGTGATGACCAAAATTGGGGGCGGGTGGCAAGTTCGATAAAGACAGCTACAAGGTTTCGGGGGGGCTGCATGGTGTGGGGGTAAGTTGCGTAAATGCCCTAAGCAACCACCTAAAAGCCGAAGTACGCCGCGATGGAAAACTTTGGATACAAGAATACGAAAAAGGCAAAGCCCTATACGATGTAAAACAAGTGGGCGATTCTGATGGAAAAGGCACAACAGTAACCTTTACCCCCGACAATACCATTTTTCAAGTTACACTATTCAACTATGAAACTTTGGCAGCTCGGCTGCGCGAACTTTCGTATCTGAACCGAGGCATTACCATTACACTAATAGACGAGCGCGAAAAGATGACAATGGCGAGTTTTATACCTCCGTGTTTTATTCTGAAAAAGGATTGGTAGAGTTTTGTAGAGTTTATTCGATAGCAACCGCGAATCCCTCACGCCCCACATCATTTATATGGAAGGCGAGCGAGAAGGCATCCCCATGGAAGTAGCGATGCGTTACAACACCTCGTACAACGAGAACATTCACACCTATGTAAACAATATCAATACCCACGAAGGAGGCACACATCTTTCGGGATTTCGCCGTGCCATTACCCGAGTATTGAAAAAATATGCCGATGAATCGGGCATTTTAGCAAAAGAAAAAATAGAGGTTACAGGCGATGATTTTCGCGAAGGGGCTTACCGCTGTAATTTCGGTAAAAGTGATGGAACCCCAATTTGAAGGGCAAACCAAAACCAAATTGGGCAACAACGAGGTGATGGGAGCCGTGGACAGGCTGGTAGCCGATATGCTTACCAACCATTTGGAAGAAAACCCCGCCTCCGCCAAAGTAATCATTGAAAAAGTGATGCTAGCCGCCCGTGCGCGCCAAGCAGCCAAAAAAGCCCGCGAAATGGTGCAACGCAAAAGCGGATTTGGCACCAGCAGCCTGCCCGGCAAGCTAGCCGATTGCTCGAACACCGACCCCGAAGCCTGCGAAATCTATTTGGTAGAGGGCGATTCGGCAGGAGGAACCGCCAAACAAGGGCGCGACCGCGCTTTTCAAGCCATCCTTCCATTGCGAGGGAAAATTTTGAACGTAGAAAAAGCCATGGTACACAAAGTGTTCGAGAACGAAGAAATTCGGAACATCTACACCGCTTTGGGCGTAACCATTGGCACCGAGGAAGATAGCAAAGCCCTAAACATAGAAAAATTACGCTATCACAAAGTAATCATTATGACCGATGCCGATGTGGACGGAAGCCACATCAGTACACTGATTCTCACCTTTTTCTTCCGCTATATGCGAGAGCTGGTAGAGCAGGGCTATATTTACAAAGCCTCACCCCCATTGTATTTAGTAAAAAAAGGAAATAAAAAAGAATACGCCTGGAACGACCAACAACGCGACCAAATTGGCGAAGAAATGGGCAAACAAGGCGTTTCCATTCAGCGATACAAGGGGCTAGGAGAGATGAACGCCGAACAACTGTGGGAAACCACCATGAACCCCGATGCGCGCACCCTGCGGCAAATCACCATTGAAAACGCTTCGGAAGCCGACCGTATTTTCTCTATGCTGATGGGCGATGACGTACCCCCACGCCGCGAATTTATTGAACGCAACGCCGCCTATGCCAAGATAGATGTGTAGCTATTTTTTATAAAAAAATGGATTTGATGAAAAATAAGTAGTTTTGTAGAAAATTTTAAAAATGCACCGTGAAAGTAAAATATGATAAAGAAGAGATTGAGATTGGAATAGAAGAGGAAACAAACGCCTCGACAAAAACAAAAAAACCTACAAAATTGGAATACGAGGTGGCTTAAAAGGAAAACATAACCTATATATACTATGAAAAAAACAATACCCATCATCCTTTTATTTGCTTTGTTTTCTTTGTCAGCCTCTGCCCAGGTCAGTTTTGGGGCAAAAGCAGGAATTAACCGAAGCAATGTAACCAACATTCGCAACCAATCCTCTTCGCTCATCGGTTTTTCGGTGGGGGCGGCGGCTCGGTTCAAATTGTGGAATCTGTTTTATATTCAGCCCGAAATTTATTATTCAAACGAAAAAAGAACTGAACAACCCCACCACCATTAGTTATTCAATAGGGTATATACAAATTCCCGTTTTACTGAAAGTATATTTTTCTGGCGATGATAGTGATTTTTTTGGAGAAATTGGTCCCCAAGTTGGTTTTTTAGTTAGCGAAGCCGAACCCAATGGAATTGACTATGCAGCTAAAATTTCAGGCTCTCTAAATTATCAATACGGAAAGGCGGCTTCTACCCAATACTCCCTATTGGGTGGTATTGGCTATTCGTATAAAAAAATGTGGGAATTTTCGTTGCGGGCTGCCTATGGGCTAAATGATACTTACCCCAATTATGCCTACGAGGCGAGCATATCGCACAGCCGACTGGTTACTTTTCACTTGGGGGCAACCTATTTTTTCAACTGATAGAAAATTTTTTTTTACGCAAAGGGGGGGCAAGAATTTTTTTTTACACTAAAAAATGAAAGTTCGCCCCCATACCTTGTTATTTATTTATCCGCGTAGCACAAGTTTTATAGAAAAAGATTATGGATTATTAGAGAAACACTATCGGCTCATTCGGCAAGAATTTAACCCCAAAAACCAATTTGGAATAGCTGTTTTGTGGCTTTTGTGGGTTCAGTTCTTTTTTTTGTTTAAAAATATAAGCCAAGCCAACGGCATAATCATTTGTTTTGGTGGAAACCACAGCCTACTGCCTGTAGCGTTTGCTCGCCTTTGGCGCATTCCCTCGTTCATTTTGGTGGCAGGAACCGATGCGGTATGCTACCCCTTGATCCACTATGGCAATTTTCGCAAGGAGCCATTGGCTACCTTTACAAGGCTATCGTTTCATTGGGCTACGGCCTTGCTTCCGGTTCATCAATGTTTGGTAAGTATGCGCCATACATTTACTTCAGAAAAACATGAAAATCAAGGAATTGAAGCCTTTGTTCCGAGCCTAAAAACCCCAATTCACGTGGTGCATTATGGCTACGATACCGATGGTTATTTTCCTTCAGAAAAAACACCAAAACCGAACAGCTTTTTAACCCTAGGGAGCAATTTGCAAGAGCCCCCCATTTTTTTAAGAAAAGGCATTGATCTGATTTTAGAAACAGCAGCACAACTGCCTGATTGCCAATTTACAATCATCGGCCTAAGCGAGCATTTTTCACCCCTGCCCAATATAACAACGCTGCCTGTTGTGCCCCACCAAGATGTGCAGCAATGGATGGCGGCTCACCGCTTTTATTTGCAGCTTTCTCTTTGCGAGGGGATGCCCAATGCGCTGTGCGAAGCCATGCTCTGCGGTTGTGTTCCCATAGTTTCGGCGGTGGCATCTATGCCGCAATTGGTGGGTTTGGCGGGTTTTGTTTTGCAAAAAAAAGACCCCCACGGAGCTAAAAGCATTGATTGAAAGCGCCTTGCAAGCCGATTGGCACAGCCGTTCGGCCCAAGCTCGAATGCAAATTGCAAGTCAGTTTCCCCAGCAAAGGAGAGAGCAGGAATTGATATACACCATTGAACACTATAGGCATGGAAACAAACACGGCTTGGAAACCCACCAAATTTGAATATAGAAACGGGCAATGGCTTCCCACCACCAATGGCAGGCATCTGTATGCGGGTTCGTGGCTTATGGCGCGTGCTGTGGCAGATTTTTACAACCACGCTATTCCCAAATACACCACAGGGCGGTTGATAGATTTGGGCTGTGGGTTTGCGCCTTGGTATGGGTTTTATAAAAATTATTGCGCCCAAACCCTGCTTGTGGATTGGCCCAGCAGCCTGCATTTGGCTCCGTGGGTTCAGGCGCATCACAATTTGAATGAGCCGCTGCCTTTTGAAACCGATTCGTGGGATGTTGTAATTTTATCGGATGTGCTGGAACATATCGCCAAGCCCGAGGAATTGATAAAAGAAATCCATCGAATACTAAAACCCAAGGGGAAACTGATGATGAATGTGCCATTTTATTACTGGCTGCACGAAACCCCACACGATTACCACCGATTTACCCGCTTTGCGCTACACAATATGCTGCAAAATTCTAAATTCAACCTATTGGAAATGAATACATTGGGTGGCTATTGCGAGGTTTTGGCCGATTTGCTTGCCAAAGCCCTGTGTACAAAATGGGCAGGAATACCCGTGGGCATCGCCATACAAAAAGCGGTATGGGAGTTTGGAAAACTTTCCATCGGGAGAAAATAAACCACCAAACGGCCGAAAAATTTCCTTTGGGCTACGCCTTGGTGGCAGAAAAATAGGGTTGATGAATTTTTATGCTATTACGGCATAAAAAAAATGCCATAAGGGCATTGGAAGCAGCAATAGAAAATATTACTTTTGCCAAAAATATATCCTATCACTATGGTAATGAACAAAGTAAGCAATAAAAAACAAATACTATGAACACAACACAAACACAGCGAAAAAGCATGGCATAACTTAGCTCTACCATGGAAATTATTGACCCCGTAGAACAACATAATTTTGTGGGGGGGGTGTAATGATCCTTATTGCCAACATATATGGGGTGTTGGCGGATACTGGGGCAATGGATGGGGCTATGGAGGCACATTAAGAGAAGTAGTAGTTACCGCTAATAGAGGAGGTGGAAATACCAACACATCTTCCCCTTCTTTTCCTTCATGGGGTAGTTCTGGGGGAGGCGGTGGTGCTTGGGATTTAAATGGTAGTCTTGATGGATTAGATGAAGAACAACAAAGAGTTGAAAAACAAAGAATATGCAGCAATATTCGTTCTAATCAACATGCAGTAGAGTCTGCTTTTCCAGTTGGGTTAGACCAAGCTCATGATTATGCGGCAATGGCTCTTGCTACCTATGGGGGGTACGAAAATTACTTAGCCAGCTCGGGATACCATGTATCCAGCAATACTTTTGGGCTAACGCTAAATGACCCAAGTACAGGATTAGCTTCTACATTGTATGAGCGTACTGTAAATGGGCAAAAAGAATATGTGTTGGCATACACTGGAACAACCAGTTGGGCACCAGGCCCTGATAGGGTAACAAATATAGATCAGGTTTTTGGTGTTTCTACTGAATTTATGCAGGTTATGCGATTATCCGTTGATTTATCCAATGCAGTTCAAGAATCTGGGAGTAAACTTACTTTTGTGGGACATTCTCAAGGTGGAGCAGAGGCAGCCATATCCTCTATGATTACAGGGAGAGAGGCTATAACATTTAATACTCTTACTGTAACTTTTACAGAACGTTTTGCAACATCAATGGCGGGATATAATCTCTCTTATGAGGATGGGTCAAGGATTACTAATATTATTACAGACAACGATCCGCTGAACATAGCCCAAAGATTTGGCTCGTTTATAAACTTTGGATTTGATTTAAATGCGGTAAGGGGCAATAGCATCTATATTTCTCCTACCTCACGTCTGTTTGGTGGACACGATATGCAGAATTTTCTGTATGAGTTAGACCCAACTTTGGATGAAAATTGCGGGTGTGATTAAATATTTTAGCGATGAATTTCTTACGTTTGCATGCTTTGTATTTTTCTCTATTCAGAATAACACAGAACTTTGGAATAAGAAAGATGCAAAGCATTGTAAATACGAAAAAAATGAATTGTATTGAAAAAATCAAGTATTCTCTTTTTTTCTGCTTATGCCTTGCTTCGCTTTGGTCTTGCAAAAAAAATAGATCGAGAAAAAGAGATTGATATAAGCAAAATAAGGGCTGTGGGGGGCGAGTATCGCCTTTTTCAAAAAACGCCTGTTTGGGAGTTGGCAAAGGCGGTATGGGACGATGATAGAAGCAAAATAGATGAGGAGTTACAAAAAGATAAAAACGTAATCAATACATCAGATTCTTTGTATGGGCAAACCTTGCTTATGCTATCTGCATTCAACGGGCAATACGATACATTTTGCTATCTTTTGCAAAAAGGAGCAAATCCTAATCTTTATGATAAAATTAGTGGAGCGTCTGTGATTATTAAAGTTGCCAAGTACAATAAAGATGCAAAACAGTATATTGAAAAATTATTGGAATATGGAGGCAATATAAATGATGTGGAAATAGGAGAACGGCCAAAAGGGAATTTGACTCGTTTTACACCTTTAATGGCAGCGTGTGCTAATGGGAACAAGCAAGTCGTTCAATTTTTATTAGAAAAGGGAGCATATACTAATTATAGAAATGAATATGATCAATCTGCATTAAGCGATGCGGCATTTCGGCAACAATATGAGATAATTATACTTCTATTGCAGTATGATGTGGATTTTACAATGCCTTTATTGCGTCCATTGCTCAGAGAACGAATATCACTTCAAGAATCATTACGAAGAGATATGATAGAGTTAAATTCAGAAAAACATAAACAGAAAATGGAGGTTGTAGCTTTTTTACGAGAAAAAGGAATTGAGTATAAAGAGTTACTCATACCCGAGTTTGTAGAAAAACAAGCCAAGGAAAAATATCCAAACAGTTGGAAAGAATATTTAGATAATTATTGAAGAAAACAAGGATGAAAACCTATGTTTTATTGTTTTTCCTTGTTCTTGGTAGCGTTGTATATGCTCAAGAACATTCTGAGATATTCACAGCAGAATGCCCCAAAGAGGGCAATCGGTTTGCTATGTATCATGGTGGCATGGATGGGTTAATGGAGTTTTTGAGCGAAAATATTCGATATCCCCAAGAAGAGCAAAAAGCCAAAATAGAGGGTAGAGTTGTTATTCGACTTGTTTTAGACGAGAAAGGACACGTTTCAGATGCATGGGCAATAGAGGGCGAGAATGAAAACTTCAAGGAAGAAGCCATACGGGTAACTCGATTGTTACCTCCCTTTGCCCCTGGTTGCCAAGACGGTAGACCTGTAAAGATATACTACAGCCTGCCCATCACCTTTCGGCTCAAAAAATAAAAAATGCTGAACCCAGCGGCTATTTTTTTCCCTTGTTTGTATTCCTCCACCTGCTTTTGGTATTCGGCGAATGCTCTGCATTTGGTGTTCGTCGATAAGAGATTCCCCAAAAGGAATGTATTGCTCACTGTTTTTGGTTTTAATTGTTTCACTTCGTTGCACTTTTATGGTGTTTGCGAACCTCGCACACTCGGTTTCAGTATGTTGGTTTACATTTCCAAAGCGGTCGGTCATATAGGCGGTAGAGCCGAGATGGTCGGGGTGGTAGAAGAAGCGGTCGGTTTCTTCAAATGCACCATTCCCTACCCAGCCGTAGCCGGGGAGTACGTTTGCGTTGGGGTTGGGGGTCCAAACTGCACGGGGGGGTCCTGGCACATCTCCTGGCGGGTTGAAAGCGGGGTTTCGGGGCCAGCCTAAGGGCGGTTCTTCGTTGGGTGCGGGTGTAGGTGGTGCAGGATAGGGGTTGCCTGTATAATTGGGGCTGCCATATACGCCTTGCAAATGCGGAGGTCCGGGCGGGATGCCTAAACTTCGGTAATATGCTGCCAAGGTTTCGTTTATGCTTTGGTTCCATTGCCCATAGTTCACTACGCCTGCTGTTATGCCTGTGCCGTTGGTGTAATTGTTTATAAATTTTCCTCCGCCCATTTTGCTGGTTATCCGCTGGGTGCCTGCATAGTAATGCTTGGTAAAGCGGTCGGCTCGTACCACCAATTGGGGGCTTACATATACGGTAAAATCTTCGCTATGGCTAAACACTGCCGCAGGGGCGCCATCTACAAATAGCCCTTGGTTGCCGCCTTTACTCTTTATCACCCGCTCGCCGCCGGCATCGTAGGTGTAGATATTTATTTTTCCATTGTCGTTCACTGCTTGTAGCCGATTTTCTTCGTCCCAAAGATAGGCAATAAATTTGTTATCCTCGCTAATTATTTTGGTATTTCCGTTGGCATCGTAGCTGAAGAGCATTTGGCTTGCCACTCCATTAGTAAAATAGGGGGGTTTGCTGTATTTTGTTGGGGGCGTGCACGGGTCCGTTGGTGTTTTGGTAGTCGTATTGTAGTTTGTAATTGGTGGCTTGGGGGTTGGCACCATCTAAACTATGGGAGAGTTCTTTGTGGGTGATGCTATGCACCTTGTCGTATTTCATTTTGAGGAAGTATGATGCTTGTCGGTGGTTGCTTTGGTATTCTCCAGCGGCTTGTTTGAGTCGGTAAAAATCGTCGTATTGGTAGGTGTGCTTGGCATAGCCGCCTATCAAAAAGTTTCCGCTTTGGGCTTGGTTTTCTATGCTCAGCACGTTGCTCACTAGGTCGTAAGTGTAGCGGTTGTTTATAAAGGTGCGTTGTAAGCCCTGTGGTGGCATGGGTGGCGCGTACTTGCATCTCTTTTAGCCGTCGGCGTTCGTTTTCGTATTGATAGAATGTTTCGGTACCATTGCCATATTTTAGGTATGCCCGTTGCCCAAATTTATCATAGCCCAATTGGTTGATGTATTGGTAGGTTCTGCCTTCTTTCACGCCTTTCATACTGTACAGTTCGCCCCCTTTGTTGTAGCTATAGCTCACCACTTCGCCATCGGGGTAGTACATTTTTTGTATGCGGTTCCATGTGTCGCTATGGATGGTTTCAAACCATAGTCGTTCCTCTTCGTTTTTACAGAATCCCTCCATCAGCATCGAGGCTTCATTTTTCGCAATCGGGAAAGACTCTACCGCATAATACATAATTTTTACGCCCTGTTTTTCCGCCCATCGGGCACTTAGCAGGGCGTTGAGGCCTGTTCCTAATCCAAATTCAAATACATGTAAGAATCTGCCTTTTGTTTTTTCCAACCCTTGGGCAATATACACATGCTGGCTCTCGGCTATGGCCCCGTGCAACGAGTGATAATACTCGCCAAAATCAAGCGAAAACAGCGTAGGGCTGCCATCTTTTGTAATTTCTACACGCCTCACTTTTTTATTTTCTATAAAAAAAGATTTACCTTTGTAAACATACAAAAAAAATATGCACTCCTTGTTAGAACCCCAAAATTATGTTTCCATCCGCCCCGAGGAAATTGATTTCGATACATTGGTGTTTGGCACCATTATGACCGACCGTATGCTGGTTTGCGATTTCAGAGATGGGCGATGGAACGAGGCGCAAGTGATTCCTTATCAAAATTTTACACTATCGCCTGCCGCACAGGTATTTCATTATGGGCAAGCCATTTTTGAAGGCATGAAAGCCTACCGCGATGCCCAAAATAAGGTATGGCTTTTCCGTCCCGATGAAAATTTCAAACGCTTCAATCGATCCGCAGAACGGCTCAATATGCCCTTGATTTCTGAAGAACTTTTTGTGGGAGGAATCAAAACCTTAGTTTCGGAGCAAAGCCAGTGGGTTCCCACCGGTTTGGGGCGTTCGCTCTACATCCGCCCGTTTATGATTGCCACTGAGCCACGGCTTACTGCTCGAAGCTCATCGCAGTACCGCTTTTGCATTATCCTTAGCCCCGCTGGCAACTATTACGATACGCCCATTCGGGTAAAAATATCTACCCACTATAGTCGTGCTGCTAGCGGAGGCACAGGATTTGCCAAAGCCGCCGGAAATTATGCTGCCTCTTTCTATCCCGTGGGGCAAGCCATGCAAGAAGGATTTGGGCAACTGATTTGGACAGACGCCGCCACCCATACCTATATTGAAGAATCAGGAACCATGAACCTCTTTTTCCGAATGGGCGACACCTTGGTTACCCCCCCTACGGGCGATAGCATTTTGGATGGAGTAACGCGAAAAAGTGTTGTTTCTCTTGCCAAACATTTGGGAATCAGCGTAGAAGAACGCCCACTGAAAGTAGCAGAAATTCTGCAAGCCTCCCAAAATGGCACACTTCTTGAGGCTTTTGGGTGTGGAACCGCCGTTACCATTAATATGATTAGCGAAATTCATTACCAAGGTACATCATACCCCGTGCATTTGCCCCAGGAAACATTTGCACAGCGTATCAAACAAGCCCTATTTCAAATTCAATACAATCAAGCCAAAGATCCCTTTGGGTGGCGGGTACCCGTAATATAATTTTTTATGATGGAGGTTACTACAGGGCGGATTGCCTTTGCTATCTTTTTTTTCATTTCCTTTGCTATAGCCATGCTGTATGCCTACCGAAAAGATGCCGCCATGCACCGCCTGCATTACCCAGGATACAAACAATTTGGATTGGTGCTGGTTTGTCTTTTTCTTTTGTTTTTTACTTTACGTAAATTATTATAAAAAAAAATTAAACCATGAAAAAAACACTGTATTTCTTCCTCATGCTCCTATTGGTTTTGGTAGGCAGTTCGTTTTTTTTTCCTTCCAAAATGCAGGCAGAGCGGAGCATCGAAATTGATGCCCCCATTCAAGCCGTATTTCCTTTGATCAGTTCCATGCGAAATTTCAATCTGTGGAGCCCCTGGGCAGAGATTGACCCCAACTGGAAAGCACACTACACAGGCCCGGCCCTGAAAGTGGCATAGGCAGCCGTTTCCACTGGGAAAGCAACCACAGCGACGTAGGCGCAGGCGATATGTATGTTACACAAAGTGCAGAAAATCAATATGTGGATTACGGTATTGATTTTAGAGATTGGGGCAGTGGCAATGTTTCTCAGCTCAAACTTACGGAAAAAAACGGAAAAACCACGGTGCATTGGACATTTACAGCGCCGACACAAACAACCCGTTGATGCGAATTATGGGTTTTTTTGGTAAAAAGCAATTGCAATCCACAATGGATGTGGGGCTTAAAAAATTGAAGCTGATAGCCCAGCGCCCTGAAAAAAGTGTAGAATCAATGCCAGGTAAAGTTTCGGATGTAAGTGTAGAAAGTATGCCTGCCATCAGTTTGGTGGGGTTTTACACAAAAACCACCACGCAGATGAAAGACCTAACCCCTTTGTACGACAAATTCATTCCTGCCAGCTATGAATATGCCGCCCAGCAAGGCATTGCAAAAGAGCAGGTCGGTCGTCCCATCACAGTATTTGAATTGTGGGACAAAAAAGCCGATTCAGCCAAGCTATACATCGGGCTAAACCTTCCCAAAGTTGCCCCCGCCCAAGGGATGAAACGCATTGAAATTGAGGCAGGAAAAACCGCCAAAGTTGTTTTTACAGGCCCTTACCAAGCCACAGAAAAAGCACATGCTCAAATGATGGAATACCTAAAAGCCAATCACTTAGAAATAAGAGGGTTGCCCTGGGAAACCTACACCAATGACCCCAAAACAACAAAACCCGAGGAATTAGAAACCATCATCTATTACCCGATTAAGAATTAAGATTGGGGTTTCCCTGCCCCTTGGTTTGCCCAATTTTCTATGGCTTGCCGTTTCATTTGTATGGTTGTGCGATGTGAGGTTGCATCCAAATCGGTTTCGCCTTGCTTTTTTCATCGGAAAATTTTCAGCCAACGCCTCTTTTTTTTGCTTGATACAAACTATTTCTATCCGCCATCCGAAAATCCGCCTCGGTGGTGTGCAGGTGGTCTTCATCCTCTTGCATCCAATCGTAAGCCCCGCGCGAGGAAAGTAGCTTGGTAATGATTGGCGCACATTCCACAGCAATGAATAGCAGCGTAAGGAACAAGCTGGGCAGCCAAGGCAGCTGATTCAGCGCATTCATGCGAGCCAAAAACCCATCGCTTTGGCGGATAATGCTCAGATTTTCATTCAAAGAAGCCCCTTTGATGGAATCTTGCACCGCAATTTTGGCGTTGATTTGTTTCATTTCCAACGCCGTTTGTTCGCGCAACTCTTTCAATTCCTGCTCTATCTTGTCGTATTGTTCGCGCTTTTCTTTATACACAGGCCCTTTGCCCAATTTTTTAGTTCCCAATGTTCCTTCAGCCTCGCCAA
>JAQISU010001055.1:0-23556 GCA_029339505.1 Unio delphinus | reverse complement strand
CCAAAAGACAAAGCCACTTGAGGTCTATTACATAAGGACAACAAGAGACAAATTTGAAAAAGCTATAAAAAGTTCATATAATGCTGACATTGAAGATGACGATGAAAAGCCCATATACAAACTGCTGCGACCCAAGCCAAGAAGTAAGCTGGAGGTGGAGCAATATGTGGAAAACATTGCGATGCCAGGGTAAGTCCATGTTTCTATTCAATATTCAGACACTTATATAACTTATCACTGCATAAACTTCTTGGTAAATTTAAGTAATAGAATTGAATTGCATATTAAAGTTGTCTAATGCATAAAACTATACCAATATTTACCCCAAACTCATAATAAGTTTAGAAAAAGTCTCAAAATCATTATGATGGCTACTTTCCACTACAGGTAGTCTTAAATTACTTACTTTTCAATATAAAGCTCAATAAAGTACATACATTATTTAAAAAAAGAGAAATAAATCAAACCTTCAGTCACTCAATTCTAGTCAAAGGGGAGGTAATATACATTGATTTGGCATACCAAGTAGCAAGCTCTAATTTACAGCTAAATGATTCTGTACTATCACTTGATAGTATGTGCAGAGCAATGTTGCATTTATAAATAGATTTTGTTTCAAATCTGAAACTACATTTCTAACATGAAACTTGTTTTATCTATTTAAATCAACAGGTCTGATGAGAAAAACACATATCGATTGGTTCATGCAGAAAAAAATGCTGAGATGTGGAATACTGTTTTTCAACAGCACCAGTGCCTACACCCTGAATGTCAGGGGTTTCTGTCATGGGACTTGAAACATGAAGAGAAAAGAGGTCTGGTGTGGCGAGAGAGAGCAATATGTTCATCATGCCGTTACACTTAAAGAATGTTTGAACTGTATCAAGAAATGCCAAGGAAAGATTGTGGAAGAAAACCTGACTGTGTAAATAATGCGATACAGATAGGACTTTCAGAGACTTCTGTTGGAAATGAAGGGTTTAGAACTATTCTTTTAAGTGCGAATGTCCCTGCTCCCTCAACAAAAGGGATGCAGAAAAGTTCCAATACTGTTTGTAAGAAAATTGAATGCAGCAACATGAGAGACATGGCAGAACATAGGAAATATGTGAAGGAGTTTAATTCTATGACAGGAAAAAAGACAAATATAATTGATCTTCAATGTGACTCAACATATAAAATTGAAGGATAAAACACAACTTACCAAAGAATATAACCTTTAAGAGAAACTTCCATGGCAGGGTTCATAGTGCTGTCCATAACTGCAACCATGGACCTGGAGAATCTCTGGTTAAGCTATGTCAATCTATCGGTTGTCCGATTTCAGCTTGCAGTTCTGTGGCACAACATCTGAAAAGCAAGCAAGATATATATATAGGAGAAATAAAATACATACAGCAAGTACAGCATATAAGAGAAAAAAATCAGAGAAAAGGGCATTTCTTTACAAGCTTTATGAGAAACATCAAGAAGAAAAGAATTAATGCCCCCATCCAGTTTATACAACCCTTCCCATCTGTGCTTTCTATAGATTTTTTCCCCAAAATCACATGCAAATCATGAAAGAAAGACTCCATTATGATTGTCATATCTAAAAACCACCAAAATCATACCCTGGATGCACGTGGTAACCATAGAAACATCAGGCTCATGTTGTGGTATAGGCCCTGTATAGGAAACACGGTACTAATTCAACTCCAATGGTAAACATATGGAAACACTGTCATATTCAAAATTCAATAACTTAACATTTCTGGGTGCTGATGGTCAGACCTATATTTTTCCATGCACAACTAACCTTGATGTAAGTTTTTAAATGTAGAAAAACATAGGACCCGCGGCATTTTGTTGACATAAATTGACAGGAAGCACATGTTATTGATTCTGCACCAAATGAATCAGGTGCTACTTTCATTATTGAGTAGTAATAGGTGAAGCCTCTAAATTTACTTCAATTGCATCAATAGAATTTTGTCCATATTTTTTTTAAATTACAGATAGGATAAGCTCTCAAAAAATATTTTTACTAAAATTTTAATTTTCATTATTAACCAATTATGGACCACCAAAGCTGTATATACTCTATTATTTCTTCACCCATTTTTAGACTGGTTCACAGCTCTTCCGTATAATTAGTACCGTGTGTCCTATAACCAGATTTTAATTTTTTTGAAAAAGTTGCATTTTACTCATTGATATTACAGTATAATTGTAAGAAAGACCTGGCCATGCTGGTGCATGAATAATAGTGCAATTGCATTTTATGTGATACTACTGTACATAGCAAAATTGCATCCGCATTACATGTTGAAGTGTTGTATTGTACTTATTAGTGCATTATTCTTGTTATTAAAAAAATTAGATTCCGGCTTTGTATCTTCGTGTTGTCTTTCTATAGCATGCATGCTACACAAAATAAACACAAACATGCTGACATCAGCAAGTATGACATCATAGGGTATCAAATTACATGACACCTAGTTTTCCATCTCTCACTGGCTATAAGACAAATTTTAAATGTTTTAAATTTCAAAATTTCATTTCTTTTCTTGCTGACATTCACAGAAATAAGATACAGCGCATCCCTGATTCCTATCATTCACACCAAACCAATAAGTGTGCCACATGACAGGTCACAATGATAAGAGGTCATTGTCCTTCTGTGACTTTGACTCACCCAATGAGGCCTCCAGAGATGCTGACATTCTAAAACTATTTAAACTATCAACACAGGTGATTCATCACCCCCAAATCTTAATAAAAAGGTATAAAAGCCAAAGGAAAGTTCCATAAGTATTATAATACTGAAGAATTAAATAACTGAGTGATACTTTTTAGCATAAAACTATGGGTAAGGATAAGAAAGCAAAGAATAGACAAAGTCATTTCTTCAAGCCTGGTAATGTTCCCCACAACAAGGGGAAAAAATGTACATCAACCCAAAAGACAAAGCCACTTGAGGTCTATTACATAAGGACAACAAGAGACAAATTTGAAAAAGCTATAAAAAGTTCATATAATGCTGACATTGAAGATGACGATGAAAAGCCCATATACAAACTGCTGCGACCCAAGCCAAGAAGTAAGCTGGAGGTGGAGCAATATGTGGAAAACATTGCGATGCCAGGGTAAGTCCATGTTTCTATTCAATATTCAGACACTTATATAACTTATCACTGCATAAACTTCTTGGTAAATTTAAGTAATAGAATTGAATTGCATATTAAAGTTGTCTAATGCATAAAACTATACCAATATTTACCCCAAACTCATAATAAGTTTAGAAAAAGTCTCAAAATCATTATGATGGCTACTTTCCACTACAGGTAGTCTTAAATTACTTACTTTTCAATATAAAGCTCAATAAAGTACATACATTATTTAAAAAAAGAGAAATAAATCAAACCTTCAGTCACTCAATTCTAGTCAAAGGGGAGGTAATATACATTGATTTGGCATACCAAGTAGCAAGCTCTAATTTACAGCTAAATGATTCTGTACTATCACTTGATAGTATGTGCAGAGCAATGTTGCATTTATAAATAGATTTTGTTTCAAATCTGAAACTACATTTCTAACATGAAACTTGTTTTATCTATTTAAATCAACAGGTCTGATGAGAAAAACACATATCGATTGGTTCATGCAGAAAAAAATGCTGAGATGTGGAATACTGTTTTTCAACAGCACCAGTGCCTACACCCTGAATGTCAGGGGTTTCTGTCATGGGACTTGAAACATGAAGAGAAAAGAGGTCTGGTGTGGCGAGAGAGAGCAATATGTTCATCATGCCGTTACACTTAAAGAATGTTTGAACTGTATCAAGAAATGCCAAGGAAAGATTGTGGAAGAAAACCTGACTGTGTAAATAATGCGATACAGATAGGACTTTCAGAGACTTCTGTTGGAAATGAAGGGTTTAGAACTATTCTTTTAAGTGCGAATGTCCCTGCTCCCTCAACAAAAGGGATGCAGAAAAGTTCCAATACTGTTTGTAAGAAAATTGAATGCAGCAACATGAGAGACATGGCAGAACATAGGAAATATGTGAAGGAGTTTAATTCTATGACAGGAAAAAAGACAAATATAATTGATCTTCAATGTGACTCAACATATAAAATTGAAGGATAAAACACAACTTACCAAAGAATATAACCTTTAAGAGAAACTTCCATGGCAGGGTTCATAGTGCTGTCCATAACTGCAACCATGGACCTGGAGAATCTCTGGTTAAGCTATGTCAATCTATCGGTTGTCCGATTTCAGCTTGCAGTTCTGTGGCACAACATCTGAAAAGCAAGCAAGATATATATATAGGAGAAATAAAATACATACAGCAAGTACAGCATATAAGAGAAAAAAATCAGAGAAAAGGGCATTTCTTTACAAGCTTTATGAGAAACATCAAGAAGAAAAGAATTAATGCCCCCATCCAGTTTATACAACCCTTCCCATCTGTGCTTTCTATAGATTTTTTCCCCAAAATCACATGCAAATCATGAAAGAAAGACTCCATTATGATTGTCATATCTAAAAACCACCAAAATCATACCCTGGATGCACGTGGTAACCATAGAAACATCAGGCTCATGTTGTGGTATAGGCCCTGTATAGGAAACACGGTACTAATTCAACTCCAATGGTAAACATATGGAAACACTGTCATATTCAAAATTCAATAACTTAACATTTCTGGGTGCTGATGGTCAGACCTATATTTTTCCATGCACAACTAACCTTGATGTAAGTTTTTAAATGTAGAAAAACATAGGACCCGCGGCATTTTGTTGACATAAATTGACAGGAAGCACATGTTATTGATTCTGCACCAAATGAATCAGGTGCTACTTTCATTATTGAGTAGTAATAGGTGAAGCCTCTAAATTTACTTCAATTGCATCAATAGAATTTTGTCCATATTTTTTTTAAATTACAGATAGGATAAGCTCTCAAAAAATATTTTTACTAAAATTTTAATTTTCATTATTAACCAATTATGGACCACCAAAGCTGTATATACTCTATTATTTCTTCACCCATTTTTAGACTGGTTCACAGCTCTTCCGTATAATTAGTACCGTGTGTCCTATAACCAGATTTTAATTTTTTTGAAAAAGTTGCATTTTACTCATTGATATTACAGTATAATTGTAAGAAAGACCTGGCCATGCTGGTGCATGAATAATAGTGCAATTGCATTTTATGTGATACTACTGTACATAGCAAAATTGCATCCGCATTACATGTTGAAGTGTTGTATTGTACTTATTAGTGCATTATTCTTGTTATTAAAAAAATTAGATTCCGGCTTTGTATCTTCGTGTTGTCTTTCTATAGCATGCATGCTACACAAAATAAACACAAACATGCTGACATCAGCAAGTATGACATCATAGGGTATCAAATTACATGACACCTAGTTTTCCATCTCTCACTGGCTATAAGACAAATTTTAAATGTTTTAAATTTCAAAATTTCATTTCTTTTCTTGCTGACATTCACAGAAATAAGATACAGCGCATCCCTGATTCCTATCATTCACACCAAACCAATAAGTGTGCCACATGACAGGTCACAATGATAAGAGGTCATTGTCCTTCTGTGACTTTGACTCACCCAATGAGGCCTCCAGAGATGCTGACATTCTAAAACTATTTAAACTATCAACACAGGTGATTCATCACCCCCAAATCTTAATAAAAAGGTATAAAAGCCAAAGGAAAGTTCCATAAGTATTATAATACTGAAGAATTAAATAACTGAGTGATACTTTTTAGCATAAAACTATGGGTAAGGATAAGAAAGCAAAGAATAGACAAAGTCATTTCTTCAAGCCTGGTAATGTTCCCCACAACAAGGGGAAAAAATGTACATCAACCCAAAAGACAAAGCCACTTGAGGTCTATTACATAAGGACAACAAGAGACAAATTTGAAAAAGCTATAAAAAGTTCATATAATGCTGACATTGAAGATGACGATGAAAAGCCCATATACAAACTGCTGCGACCCAAGCCAAGAAGTAAGCTGGAGGTGGAGCAATATGTGGAAAACATTGCGATGCCAGGGTAAGTCCATGTTTCTATTCAATATTCAGACACTTATATAACTTATCACTGCATAAACTTCTTGGTAAATTTAAGTAATAGAATTGAATTGCATATTAAAGTTGTCTAATGCATAAAACTATACCAATATTTACCCCAAACTCATAATAAGTTTAGAAAAAGTCTCAAAATCATTATGATGGCTACTTTCCACTACAGGTAGTCTTAAATTACTTACTTTTCAATATAAAGCTCAATAAAGTACATACATTATTTAAAAAAAGAGAAATAAATCAAACCTTCAGTCACTCAATTCTAGTCAAAGGGGAGGTAATATACATTGATTTGGCATACCAAGTAGCAAGCTCTAATTTACAGCTAAATGATTCTGTACTATCACTTGATAGTATGTGCAGAGCAATGTTGCATTTATAAATAGATTTTGTTTCAAATCTGAAACTACATTTCTAACATGAAACTTGTTTTATCTATTTAAATCAACAGGTCTGATGAGAAAAACACATATCGATTGGTTCATGCAGAAAAAAATGCTGAGATGTGGAATACTGTTTTTCAACAGCACCAGTGCCTACACCCTGAATGTCAGGGGTTTCTGTCATGGGACTTGAAACATGAAGAGAAAAGAGGTCTGGTGTGGCGAGAGAGAGCAATATGTTCATCATGCCGTTACACTTAAAGAATGTTTGAACTGTATCAAGAAATGCCAAGGAAAGATTGTGGAAGAAAACCTGACTGTGTAAATAATGCGATACAGATAGGACTTTCAGAGACTTCTGTTGGAAATGAAGGGTTTAGAACTATTCTTTTAAGTGCGAATGTCCCTGCTCCCTCAACAAAAGGGATGCAGAAAAGTTCCAATACTGTTTGTAAGAAAATTGAATGCAGCAACATGAGAGACATGGCAGAACATAGGAAATATGTGAAGGAGTTTAATTCTATGACAGGAAAAAAGACAAATATAATTGATCTTCAATGTGACTCAACATATAAAATTGAAGGATAAAACACAACTTACCAAAGAATATAACCTTTAAGAGAAACTTCCATGGCAGGGTTCATAGTGCTGTCCATAACTGCAACCATGGACCTGGAGAATCTCTGGTTAAGCTATGTCAATCTATCGGTTGTCCGATTTCAGCTTGCAGTTCTGTGGCACAACATCTGAAAAGCAAGCAAGATATATATATAGGAGAAATAAAATACATACAGCAAGTACAGCATATAAGAGAAAAAAATCAGAGAAAAGGGCATTTCTTTACAAGCTTTATGAGAAACATCAAGAAGAAAAGAATTAATGCCCCCATCCAGTTTATACAACCCTTCCCATCTGTGCTTTCTATAGATTTTTTCCCCAAAATCACATGCAAATCATGAAAGAAAGACTCCATTATGATTGTCATATCTAAAAACCACCAAAATCATACCCTGGATGCACGTGGTAACCATAGAAACATCAGGCTCATGTTGTGGTATAGGCCCTGTATAGGAAACACGGTACTAATTCAACTCCAATGGTAAACATATGGAAACACTGTCATATTCAAAATTCAATAACTTAACATTTCTGGGTGCTGATGGTCAGACCTATATTTTTCCATGCACAACTAACCTTGATGTAAGTTTTTAAATGTAGAAAAACATAGGACCCGCGGCATTTTGTTGACATAAATTGACAGGAAGCACATGTTATTGATTCTGCACCAAATGAATCAGGTGCTACTTTCATTATTGAGTAGTAATAGGTGAAGCCTCTAAATTTACTTCAATTGCATCAATAGAATTTTGTCCATATTTTTTTTAAATTACAGATAGGATAAGCTCTCAAAAAATATTTTTACTAAAATTTTAATTTTCATTATTAACCAATTATGGACCACCAAAGCTGTATATACTCTATTATTTCTTCACCCATTTTTAGACTGGTTCACAGCTCTTCCGTATAATTAGTACCGTGTGTCCTATAACCAGATTTTAATTTTTTTGAAAAAGTTGCATTTTACTCATTGATATTACAGTATAATTGTAAGAAAGACCTGGCCATGCTGGTGCATGAATAATAGTGCAATTGCATTTTATGTGATACTACTGTACATAGCAAAATTGCATCCGCATTACATGTTGAAGTGTTGTATTGTACTTATTAGTGCATTATTCTTGTTATTAAAAAAATTAGATTCCGGCTTTGTATCTTCGTGTTGTCTTTCTATAGCATGCATGCTACACAAAATAAACACAAACATGCTGACATCAGCAAGTATGACATCATAGGGTATCAAATTACATGACACCTAGTTTTCCATCTCTCACTGGCTATAAGACAAATTTTAAATGTTTTAAATTTCAAAATTTCATTTCTTTTCTTGCTGACATTCACAGAAATAAGATACAGCGCATCCCTGATTCCTATCATTCACACCAAACCAATAAGTGTGCCACATGACAGGTCACAATGATAAGAGGTCATTGTCCTTCTGTGACTTTGACTCACCCAATGAGGCCTCCAGAGATGCTGACATTCTAAAACTATTTAAACTATCAACACAGGTGATTCATCACCCCCAAATCTTAATAAAAAGGTATAAAAGCCAAAGGAAAGTTCCATAAGTATTATAATACTGAAGAATTAAATAACTGAGTGATACTTTTTAGCATAAAACTATGGGTAAGGATAAGAAAGCAAAGAATAGACAAAGTCATTTCTTCAAGCCTGGTAATGTTCCCCACAACAAGGGGAAAAAATGTACATCAACCCAAAAGACAAAGCCACTTGAGGTCTATTACATAAGGACAACAAGAGACAAATTTGAAAAAGCTATAAAAAGTTCATATAATGCTGACATTGAAGATGACGATGAAAAGCCCATATACAAACTGCTGCGACCCAAGCCAAGAAGTAAGCTGGAGGTGGAGCAATATGTGGAAAACATTGCGATGCCAGGGTAAGTCCATGTTTCTATTCAATATTCAGACACTTATATAACTTATCACTGCATAAACTTCTTGGTAAATTTAAGTAATAGAATTGAATTGCATATTAAAGTTGTCTAATGCATAAAACTATACCAATATTTACCCCAAACTCATAATAAGTTTAGAAAAAGTCTCAAAATCATTATGATGGCTACTTTCCACTACAGGTAGTCTTAAATTACTTACTTTTCAATATAAAGCTCAATAAAGTACATACATTATTTAAAAAAAGAGAAATAAATCAAACCTTCAGTCACTCAATTCTAGTCAAAGGGGAGGTAATATACATTGATTTGGCATACCAAGTAGCAAGCTCTAATTTACAGCTAAATGATTCTGTACTATCACTTGATAGTATGTGCAGAGCAATGTTGCATTTATAAATAGATTTTGTTTCAAATCTGAAACTACATTTCTAACATGAAACTTGTTTTATCTATTTAAATCAACAGGTCTGATGAGAAAAACACATATCGATTGGTTCATGCAGAAAAAAATGCTGAGATGTGGAATACTGTTTTTCAACAGCACCAGTGCCTACACCCTGAATGTCAGGGGTTTCTGTCATGGGACTTGAAACATGAAGAGAAAAGAGGTCTGGTGTGGCGAGAGAGAGCAATATGTTCATCATGCCGTTACACTTAAAGAATGTTTGAACTGTATCAAGAAATGCCAAGGAAAGATTGTGGAAGAAAACCTGACTGTGTAAATAATGCGATACAGATAGGACTTTCAGAGACTTCTGTTGGAAATGAAGGGTTTAGAACTATTCTTTTAAGTGCGAATGTCCCTGCTCCCTCAACAAAAGGGATGCAGAAAAGTTCCAATACTGTTTGTAAGAAAATTGAATGCAGCAACATGAGAGACATGGCAGAACATAGGAAATATGTGAAGGAGTTTAATTCTATGACAGGAAAAAAGACAAATATAATTGATCTTCAATGTGACTCAACATATAAAATTGAAGGATAAAACACAACTTACCAAAGAATATAACCTTTAAGAGAAACTTCCATGGCAGGGTTCATAGTGCTGTCCATAACTGCAACCATGGACCTGGAGAATCTCTGGTTAAGCTATGTCAATCTATCGGTTGTCCGATTTCAGCTTGCAGTTCTGTGGCACAACATCTGAAAAGCAAGCAAGATATATATATAGGAGAAATAAAATACATACAGCAAGTACAGCATATAAGAGAAAAAAATCAGAGAAAAGGGCATTTCTTTACAAGCTTTATGAGAAACATCAAGAAGAAAAGAATTAATGCCCCCATCCAGTTTATACAACCCTTCCCATCTGTGCTTTCTATAGATTTTTTCCCCAAAATCACATGCAAATCATGAAAGAAAGACTCCATTATGATTGTCATATCTAAAAACCACCAAAATCATACCCTGGATGCACGTGGTAACCATAGAAACATCAGGCTCATGTTGTGGTATAGGCCCTGTATAGGAAACACGGTACTAATTCAACTCCAATGGTAAACATATGGAAACACTGTCATATTCAAAATTCAATAACTTAACATTTCTGGGTGCTGATGGTCAGACCTATATTTTTCCATGCACAACTAACCTTGATGTAAGTTTTTAAATGTAGAAAAACATAGGACCCGCGGCATTTTGTTGACATAAATTGACAGGAAGCACATGTTATTGATTCTGCACCAAATGAATCAGGTGCTACTTTCATTATTGAGTAGTAATAGGTGAAGCCTCTAAATTTACTTCAATTGCATCAATAGAATTTTGTCCATATTTTTTTTAAATTACAGATAGGATAAGCTCTCAAAAAATATTTTTACTAAAATTTTAATTTTCATTATTAACCAATTATGGACCACCAAAGCTGTATATACTCTATTATTTCTTCACCCATTTTTAGACTGGTTCACAGCTCTTCCGTATAATTAGTACCGTGTGTCCTATAACCAGATTTTAATTTTTTTGAAAAAGTTGCATTTTACTCATTGATATTACAGTATAATTGTAAGAAAGACCTGGCCATGCTGGTGCATGAATAATAGTGCAATTGCATTTTATGTGATACTACTGTACATAGCAAAATTGCATCCGCATTACATGTTGAAGTGTTGTATTGTACTTATTAGTGCATTATTCTTGTTATTAAAAAAATTAGATTCCGGCTTTGTATCTTCGTGTTGTCTTTCTATAGCATGCATGCTACACACAAATAAACACAAACATGCTGACATCAGCAAGTATGACATCATAGGGTATCAAATTACATGACACCTAGTTTTCCATCTCTCACTGGCTATAAGACAAATTTTAAATGTTTTAAATTTCAAAATTTCATTTCTTTTCTTGCTGACATTCACAGAAATAAGATACAGCGCATCCCTGATTCCTATCATTCACACCAAACCAATAAGTGTGCCACATGACAGGTCACAATGATAAGAGGTCATTGTCCTTCTGTGACTTTGACTCACCCAATGAGGCCTCCAGAGATGCTGACATTCTAAAACTATTTAAACTATCAACACAGGTGATTCATCACCCCCAAATCTTAATAAAAAGGTATAAAAGCCAAAGGAAAGTTCCATAAGTATTATAATACTGAAGAATTAAATAACTGAGTGATACTTTTTAGCATAAAACTATGGGTAAGGATAAGAAAGCAAAGAATAGACAAAGTCATTTCTTCAAGCCTGGTAATGTTCCCCACAACAAGGGGAAAAAATGTACATCAACCCAAAAGACAAAGCCACTTGAGGTCTATTACATAAGGACAACAAGAGACAAATTTGAAAAAGCTATAAAAAGTTCATATAATGCTGACATTGAAGATGACGATGAAAAGCCCATATACAAACTGCTGCGACCCAAGCCAAGAAGTAAGCTGGAGGTGGAGCAATATGTGGAAAACATTGCGATGCCAGGGTAAGTCCATGTTTCTATTCAATATTCAGACACTTATATAACTTATCACTGCATAAACTTCTTGGTAAATTTAAGTAATAGAATTGAATTGCATATTAAAGTTGTCTAATGCATAAAACTATACCAATATTTACCCCAAACTCATAATAAGTTTAGAAAAAGTCTCAAAATCATTATGATGGCTACTTTCCACTACAGGTAGTCTTAAATTACTTACTTTTCAATATAAAGCTCAATAAAGTACATACATTATTTAAAAAAAGAGAAATAAATCAAACCTTCAGTCACTCAATTCTAGTCAAAGGGGAGGTAATATACATTGATTTGGCATACCAAGTAGCAAGCTCTAATTTACAGCTAAATGATTCTGTACTATCACTTGATAGTATGTGCAGAGCAATGTTGCATTTATAAATAGATTTTGTTTCAAATCTGAAACTACATTTCTAACATGAAACTTGTTTTATCTATTTAAATCAACAGGTCTGATGAGAAAAACACATATCGATTGGTTCATGCAGAAAAAAATGCTGAGATGTGGAATACTGTTTTTCAACAGCACCAGTGCCTACACCCTGAATGTCAGGGGTTTCTGTCATGGGACTTGAAACATGAAGAGAAAAGAGGTCTGGTGTGGCGAGAGAGAGCAATATGTTCATCATGCCGTTACACTTAAAGAATGTTTGAACTGTATCAAGAAATGCCAAGGAAAGATTGTGGAAGAAAACCTGACTGTGTAAATAATGCGATACAGATAGGACTTTCAGAGACTTCTGTTGGAAATGAAGGGTTTAGAACTATTCTTTTAAGTGCGAATGTCCCTGCTCCCTCAACAAAAGGGATGCAGAAAAGTTCCAATACTGTTTGTAAGAAAATTGAATGCAGCAACATGAGAGACATGGCAGAACATAGGAAATATGTGAAGGAGTTTAATTCTATGACAGGAAAAAAGACAAATATAATTGATCTTCAATGTGACTCAACATATAAAATTGAAGGATAAAACACAACTTACCAAAGAATATAACCTTTAAGAGAAACTTCCATGGCAGGGTTCATAGTGCTGTCCATAACTGCAACCATGGACCTGGAGAATCTCTGGTTAAGCTATGTCAATCTATCGGTTGTCCGATTTCAGCTTGCAGTTCTGTGGCACAACATCTGAAAAGCAAGCAAGATATATATATAGGAGAAATAAAATACATACAGCAAGTACAGCATATAAGAGAAAAAAATCAGAGAAAAGGGCATTTCTTTACAAGCTTTATGAGAAACATCAAGAAGAAAAGAATTAATGCCCCCATCCAGTTTATACAACCCTTCCCATCTGTGCTTTCTATAGATTTTTTCCCCAAAATCACATGCAAATCATGAAAGAAAGACTCCATTATGATTGTCATATCTAAAAACCACCAAAATCATACCCTGGATGCACGTGGTAACCATAGAAACATCAGGCTCATGTTGTGGTATAGGCCCTGTATAGGAAACACGGTACTAATTCAACTCCAATGGTAAACATATGGAAACACTGTCATATTCAAAATTCAATAACTTAACATTTCTGGGTGCTGATGGTCAGACCTATATTTTTCCATGCACAACTAACCTTGATGTAAGTTTTTAAATGTAGAAAAACATAGGACCCGCGGCATTTTGTTGACATAAATTGACAGGAAGCACATGTTATTGATTCTGCACCAAATGAATCAGGTGCTACTTTCATTATTGAGTAGTAATAGGTGAAGCCTCTAAATTTACTTCAATTGCATCAATAGAATTTTGTCCATATTTTTTTTAAATTACAGATAGGATAAGCTCTCAAAAAATATTTTTACTAAAATTTTAATTTTCATTATTAACCAATTATGGACCACCAAAGCTGTATATACTCTATTATTTCTTCACCCATTTTTAGACTGGTTCACAGCTCTTCCGTATAATTAGTACCGTGTGTCCTATAACCAGATTTTAATTTTTTTGAAAAAGTTGCATTTTACTCATTGATATTACAGTATAATTGTAAGAAAGACCTGGCCATGCTGGTGCATGAATAATAGTGCAATTGCATTTTATGTGATACTACTGTACATAGCAAAATTGCATCCGCATTACATGTTGAAGTGTTGTATTGTACTTATTAGTGCATTATTCTTGTTATTAAAAAAATTAGATTCCGGCTTTGTATCTTCGTGTTGTCTTTCTATAGCATGCATGCTACACAAAATAAACACAAACATGCTGACATCAGCAAGTATGACATCATAGGGTATCAAATTACATGACACCTAGTTTTCCATCTCTCACTGGCTATAAGACAAATTTTAAATGTTTTAAATTTCAAAATTTCATTTCTTTTCTTGCTGACATTCACAGAAATAAGATACAGCGCATCCCTGATTCCTATCATTCACACCAAACCAATAAGTGTGCCACATGACAGGTCACAATGATAAGAGGTCATTGTCCTTCTGTGACTTTGACTCACCCAATGAGGCCTCCAGAGATGCTGACATTCTAAAACTATTTAAACTATCAACACAGGTGATTCATCACCCCCAAATCTTAATAAAAAGGTATAAAAGCCAAAGGAAAGTTCCATAAGTATTATAATACTGAAGAATTAAATAACTGAGTGATACTTTTTAGCATAAAACTATGGGTAAGGATAAGAAAGCAAAGAATAGACAAAGTCATTTCTTCAAGCCTGGTAATGTTCCCCACAACAAGGGGAAAAAATGTACATCAACCCAAAAGACAAAGCCACTTGAGGTCTATTACATAAGGACAACAAGAGACAAATTTGAAAAAGCTATAAAAAGTTCATATAATGCTGACATTGAAGATGACGATGAAAAGCCCATATACAAACTGCTGCGACCCAAGCCAAGAAGTAAGCTGGAGGTGGAGCAATATGTGGAAAACATTGCGATGCCAGGGTAAGTCCATGTTTCTATTCAATATTCAGACACTTATATAACTTATCACTGCATAAACTTCTTGGTAAATTTAAGTAATAGAATTGAATTGCATATTAAAGTTGTCTAATGCATAAAACTATACCAATATTTACCCCAAACTCATAATAAGTTTAGAAAAAGTCTCAAAATCATTATGATGGCTACTTTCCACTACAGGTAGTCTTAAATTACTTACTTTTCAATATAAAGCTCAATAAAGTACATACATTATTTAAAAAAAGAGAAATAAATCAAACCTTCAGTCACTCAATTCTAGTCAAAGGGGAGGTAATATACATTGATTTGGCATACCAAGTAGCAAGCTCTAATTTACAGCTAAATGATTCTGTACTATCACTTGATAGTATGTGCAGAGCAATGTTGCATTTATAAATAGATTTTGTTTCAAATCTGAAACTACATTTCTAACATGAAACTTGTTTTATCTATTTAAATCAACAGGTCTGATGAGAAAAACACATATCGATTGGTTCATGCAGAAAAAAATGCTGAGATGTGGAATACTGTTTTTCAACAGCACCAGTGCCTACACCCTGAATGTCAGGGGTTTCTGTCATGGGACTTGAAACATGAAGAGAAAAGAGGTCTGGTGTGGCGAGAGAGAGCAATATGTTCATCATGCCGTTACACTTAAAGAATGTTTGAACTGTATCAAGAAATGCCAAGGAAAGATTGTGGAAGAAAACCTGACTGTGTAAATAATGCGATACAGATAGGACTTTCAGAGACTTCTGTTGGAAATGAAGGGTTTAGAACTATTCTTTTAAGTGCGAATGTCCCTGCTCCCTCAACAAAAGGGATGCAGAAAAGTTCCAATACTGTTTGTAAGAAAATTGAATGCAGCAACATGAGAGACATGGCAGAACATAGGAAATATGTGAAGGAGTTTAATTCTATGACAGGAAAAAAGACAAATATAATTGATCTTCAATGTGACTCAACATATAAAATTGAAGGATAAAACACAACTTACCAAAGAATATAACCTTTAAGAGAAACTTCCATGGCAGGGTTCATAGTGCTGTCCATAACTGCAACCATGGACCTGGAGAATCTCTGGTTAAGCTATGTCAATCTATCGGTTGTCCGATTTCAGCTTGCAGTTCTGTGGCACAACATCTGAAAAGCAAGCAAGATATATATATAGGAGAAATAAAATACATACAGCAAGTACAGCATATAAGAGAAAAAAATCAGAGAAAAGGGCATTTCTTTACAAGCTTTATGAGAAACATCAAGAAGAAAAGAATTAATGCCCCCATCCAGTTTATACAACCCTTCCCATCTGTGCTTTCTATAGATTTTTTCCCCAAAATCACATGCAAATCATGAAAGAAAGACTCCATTATGATTGTCATATCTAAAAACCACCAAAATCATACCCTGGATGCACGTGGTAACCATAGAAACATCAGGCTCATGTTGTGGTATAGGCCCTGTATAGGAAACACGGTACTAATTCAACTCCAATGGTAAACATATGGAAACACTGTCATATTCAAAATTCAATAACTTAACATTTCTGGGTGCTGATGGTCAGACCTATATTTTTCCATGCACAACTAACCTTGATGTAAGTTTTTAAATGTAGAAAAACATAGGACCCGCGGCATTTTGTTGACATAAATTGACAGGAAGCACATGTTATTGATTCTGCACCAAATGAATCAGGTGCTACTTTCATTATTGAGTAGTAATAGGTGAAGCCTCTAAATTTACTTCAATTGCATCAATAGAATTTTGTCCATATTTTTTTTAAATTACAGATAGGATAAGCTCTCAAAAAATATTTTTACTAAAATTTTAATTTTCATTATTAACCAATTATGGACCACCAAAGCTGTATATACTCTATTATTTCTTCACCCATTTTTAGACTGGTTCACAGCTCTTCCGTATAATTAGTACCGTGTGTCCTATAACCAGATTTTAATTTTTTTGAAAAAGTTGCATTTTACTCATTGATATTACAGTATAATTGTAAGAAAGACCTGGCCATGCTGGTGCATGAATAATAGTGCAATTGCATTTTATGTGATACTACTGTACATAGCAAAATTGCATCCGCATTACATGTTGAAGTGTTGTATTGTACTTATTAGTGCATTATTCTTGTTATTAAAAAAATTAGATTCCGGCTTTGTATCTTCGTGTTGTCTTTCTATAGCATGCATGCTACACAAAATAAACACAAACATGCTGACATCAGCAAGTATGACTTCATAGGGTATCAAATTACATGACACCTAGTTTTCCATCTCTCACTGGCTATAAGACAAATTTTAAATGTTTTAAATTTCAAAATTTCATTTCTTTTCTTGCTGACATTCACAGAAATAAGATACAGCGCATCCCTGATTCCTATCATTCACACCAAACCAATAAGTGTGCCACATGACAGGTCACAATGATAAGAGGTCATTGTCCTTCTGTGACTTTGACTCACCCAATGAGGCCTCCAGAGATGCTGACATTCTAAAACTATTTAAACTATCAACACAGGTGATTCATCACCCCCAAATCTTAATAAAAAGGTATAAAAGCCAAAGGAAAGTTCCATAAGTATTATAATACTGAAGAATTAAATAACTGAGTGATACTTTTTAGCATAAAACTATGGGTAAGGATAAGAAAGCAAAGAATAGACAAAGTCATTTCTTCAAGCCTGGTAATGTTCCCCACAACAAGGGGAAAAAATGTACATCAACCCAAAAGACAAAGCCACTTGAGGTCTATTACATAAGGACAACAAGAGACAAATTTGAAAAAGCTATAAAAAGTTCATATAATGCTGACATTGAAGATGACGATGAAAAGCCCATATACAAACTGCTGCGACCCAAGCCAAGAAGTAAGCTGGAGGTGGAGCAATATGTGGAAAACATTGCGATGCCAGGGTAAGTCCATGTTTCTATTCAATATTCAGACACTTATATAACTTATCACTGCATAAACTTCTTGGTAAATTTAAGTAATAGAATTGAATTGCATATTAAAGTTGTCTAATGCATAAAACTATACCAATATTTACCCCAAACTCATAATAAGTTTAGAAAAAGTCTCAAAATCATTATGATGGCTACTTTCCACTACAGGTAGTCTTAAATTACTTACTTTTCAATATAAAGCTCAATAAAGTACATACATTATTTAAAAAAAGAGAAATAAATCAAACCTTCAGTCACTCAATTCTAGTCAAAGGGGAGGTAATATACATTGATTTGGCATACCAAGTAGCAAGCTCTAATTTACAGCTAAATGATTCTGTACTATCACTTGATAGTATGTGCAGAGCAATGTTGCATTTATAAATAGATTTTGTTTCAAATCTGAAACTACATTTCTAACATGAAACTTGTTTTATCTATTTAAATCAACAGGTCTGATGAGAAAAACACATATCGATTGGTTCATGCAGAAAAAAATGCTGAGATGTGGAATACTGTTTTTCAACAGCACCAGTGCCTACACCCTGAATGTCAGGGGTTTCTGTCATGGGACTTGAAACATGAAGAGAAAAGAGGTCTGGTGTGGCGAGAGAGAGCAATATGTTCATCATGCCGTTACACTTAAAGAATGTTTGAACTGTATCAAGAAATGCCAAGGAAAGATTGTGGAAGAAAACCTGACTGTGTAAATAATGCGATACAGATAGGACTTTCAGAGACTTCTGTTGGAAATGAAGGGTTTAGAACTATTCTTTTAAGTGCGAATGTCCCTGCTCCCTCAACAAAAGGGATGCAGAAAAGTTCCAATACTGTTTGTAAGAAAATTGAATGCAGCAACATGAGAGACATGGCAGAACATAGGAAATATGTGAAGGAGTTTAATTCTATGACAGGAAAAAAGACAAATATAATTGATCTTCAATGTGACTCAACATATAAAATTGAAGGATAAAACACAACTTACCAAAGAATATAACCTTTAAGAGAAACTTCCATGGCAGGGTTCATAGTGCTGTCCATAACTGCAACCATGGACCTGGAGAATCTCTGGTTAAGCTATGTCAATCTATCGGTTGTCCGATTTCAGCTTGCAGTTCTGTGGCACAACATCTGAAAAGCAAGCAAGATATATATATAGGAGAAATAAAATACATACAGCAAGTACAGCATATAAGAGAAAAAAATCAGAGAAAAGGGCATTTCTTTACAAGCTTTATGAGAAACATCAAGAAGAAAAGAATTAATGCCCCCATCCAGTTTATACAACCCTTCCCATCTGTGCTTTCTATAGATTTTTTCCCCAAAATCACATGCAAATCATGAAAGAAAGACTCCATTATGATTGTCATATCTAAAAACCACCAAAATCATACCCTGGATGCACGTGGTAACCATAGAAACATCAGGCTCATGTTGTGGTATAGGCCCTGTATAGGAAACACGGTACTAATTCAACTCCAATGGTAAACATATGGAAACACTGTCATATTCAAAATTCAATAACTTAACATTTCTGGGTGCTGATGGTCAGACCTATATTTTTCCATGCACAACTAACCTTGATGTAAGTTTTTAAATGTAGAAAAACATAGGACCCGCGGCATTTTGTTGACATAAATTGACAGGAAGCACATGTTATTGATTCTGCACCAAATGAATCAGGTGCTACTTTCATTATTGAGTAGTAATAGGTGAAGCCTCTAAATTTACTTCAATTGCATCAATAGAATTTTGTCCATATTTTTTTTAAATTACAGATAGGATAAGCTCTCAAAAAATATTTTTACTAAAATTTTAATTTTCATTATTAACCAATTATGGACCACCAAAGCTGTATATACTCTATTATTTCTTCACCCATTTTTAGACTGGTTCACAGCTCTTCCGTATAATTAGTACCGTGTGTCCTATAACCAGATTTTAATTTTTTTGAAAAAGTTGCATTTTACTCATTGATATTACAGTATAATTGTAAGAAAGACCTGGCCATGCTGGTGCATGAATAATAGTGCAATTGCATTTTATGTGATACTACACTGTACATAGCAAAATTGCATCCGCATTACATGTTGAAGTGTTGTATTGTACTTATTAGTGCATTATTCTTGTTATTAAAAAAATTAGATTCCGGCTTTGTATCTTCGTGTTGTCTTTCTATAGCATGCATGCTACACAAAATAAACACAAACATGCTGACATCAGCAAGTATGACATCATAGGGTATCAAATTACATGACACCTAGTTTTCCATCTCTCACTGGCTATAAGACAAATTTTAAATGTTTTAAATTTCAAAATTTCATTTCTTTTCTTGCTGACATTCACAGAAATAAGATACAGCGCATCCCTGATTCCTATCATTCACACCAAACCAATAAGTGTGCCACATGACAGGTCACAATGATAAGAGGTCATTGTCCTTCTGTGACTTTGACTCACCCAATGAGGCCTCCAGAGATGCTGACATTCTAAAACTATTTAAACTATCAACACAGGTGATTCATCACCCCCAAATCTTAATAAAAAGGTATAAAAGCCAAAGGAAAGTTCCATAAGTATTATAATACTGAAGAATTAAATAACTGAGTGATACTTTTTAGCATAAAACTATGGGTAAGGATAAGAAAGCAAAGAATAGACAAAGTCATTTCTTCAAGCCTGGTAATGTTCCCCACAACAAGGGGAAAAAATGTACATCAACCCAAAAGACAAAGCCACTTGAGGTCTATTACATAAGGACAACAAGAGACAAATTTGAAAAAGCTATAAAAAGTTCATATAATGCTGACATTGAAGATGACGATGAAAAGCCCATATACAAACTGCTGCGACCCAAGCCAAGAAGTAAGCTGGAGGTGGAGCAATATGTGGAAAACATTGCGATGCCAGGGTAAGTCCATGTTTCTATTCAATATTCAGACACTTATATAACTTATCACTGCATAAACTTCTTGGTAAATTTAAGTAATAGAATTGAATTGCATATTAAAGTTGTCTAATGCATAAAACTATACCAATATTTACCCCAAACTCATAATAAGTTTAGAAAAAGTCTCAAAATCATTATGATGGCTACTTTCCACTACAGGTAGTCTTAAATTACTTACTTTTCAATATAAAGCTCAATAAAGTACATACATTATTTAAAAAAAGAGAAATAAATCAAACCTTCAGTCACTCAATTCTAGTCAAAGGGGAGGTAATATACATTGATTTGGCATACCAAGTAGCAAGCTCTAATTTACAGCTAAATGATTCTGTACTATCACTTGATAGTATGTGCAGAGCAATGTTGCATTTATAAATAGATTTTGTTTCAAATCTGAAACTACATTTCTAACATGAAACTTGTTTTATCTATTTAAATCAACAGGTCTGATGAGAAAAACACATATCGATTGGTTCATGCAGAAAAAAATGCTGAGATGTGGAATACTGTTTTTCAACAGCACCAGTGCCTACACCCTGAATGTCAGGGGTTTCTGTCATGGGACTTGAAACATGAAGAGAAAAGAGGTCTGGTGTGGCGAGAGAGAGCAATATGTTCATCATGCCGTTACACTTAAAGAATGTTTGAACTGTATCAAGAAATGCCAAGGAAAGATTGTGGAAGAAAACCTGACTGTGTAAATAATGCGATACAGATAGGACTTTCAGAGACTTCTGTTGGAAATGAAGGGTTTAGAACTATTCTTTTAAGTGCGAATGTCCCTGCTCCCTCAACAAAAGGGATGCAGAAAAGTTCCAATACTGTTTGTAAGAAAATTGAATGCAGCAACATGAGAGACATGGCAGAACATAGGAAATATGTGAAGGAGTTTAATTCTATGACAGGAAAAAAGACAAATATAATTGATCTTCAATGTGACTCAACATATAAAATTGAAGGATAAAACACAACTTACCAAAGAATATAACCTTTAAGAGAAACTTCCATGGCAGGGTTCATAGTGCTGTCCATAACTGCAACCATGGACCTGGAGAATCTCTGGTTAAGCTATGTCAATCTATCGGTTGTCCGATTTCAGCTTGCAGTTCTGTGGCACAACATCTGAAAAGCAAGCAAGATATATATATAGGAGAAATAAAATACATACAGCAAGTACAGCATATAAGAGAAAAAAATCAGAGAAAAGGGCATTTCTTTACAAGCTTTATGAGAAACATCAAGAAGAAAAGAATTAATGCCCCCATCCAGTTTATACAACCCTTCCCATCTGTGCTTTCTATAGATTTTTTCCCCAAAATCACATGCAAATCATGAAAGAAAGACTCCATTATGATTGTCATATCTAAAAACCACCAAAATCATACCCTGGATGCACGTGGTAACCATAGAAACATCAGGCTCATGTTGTGGTATAGGCCCTGTATAGGAAACACGGTACTAATTCAACTCCAATGGTAAACATATGGAAACACTGTCATATTCAAAATTCAATAACTTAACATTTCTGGGTGCTGATGGTCAGACCTATATTTTTCCATGCACAACTAACCTTGATGTAAGTTTTTAAATGTAGAAAAACATAGGACCCGCGGCATTTTGTTGACATAAATTGACAGGAAGCACATGTTATTGATTCTGCACCAAATGAATCAGGTGCTACTTTCATTATTGAGTAGTAATAGGTGAAGCCTCTAAATTTACTTCAATTGCATCAATAGAATTTTGTCCATATTTTTTTTAAATTACAGATAGGATAAGCTCTCAAAAAATATTTTTACTAAAATTTTAATTTTCATTATTAACCAATTATGGACCACCAAAGCTGTATATACTCTATTATTTCTTCACCCATTTTTAGACTGGTTCACAGCTCTTCCGTATAATTAGTACCGTGTGTCCTATAACCAGATTTTAATTTTTTTGAAAAAGTTGCATTTTACTCATTGATATTACAGTATAATTGTAAGAAAGACCTGGCCATGCTGGTGCATGAATAATAGTGCAATTGCATTTTATGTGATACTACTGTACATAGCAAAATTGCATCCGCATTACATGTTGAAGTGTTGTATTGTACTTATTAGTGCATTATTCTTGTTATTAAAAAAATTAGATTCCGGCTTTGTATCTTCGTGTTGTCTTTCTATAGCATGCATGCTACACAAAATAAACACAAACATGCTGACATCAGCAAGTATGACATCATAGGGTATCAAATTACATGACACCTAGTTTTCCATCTCTCACTGGCTATAAGACAAATTTTAAATGTTTTAAATTTCAAAATTTCATTTCTTTTCTTGCTGACATTCACAGAAATAAGATACAGCGCATCCCTGATTCCTATCATTCACACCAAACCAATAAGTGTGCCACATGACAGGTCACAATGATAAGAGGTCATTGTCCTTCTGTGACTTTGACTCACCCAATGAGGCCTCCAGAGATGCTGACATTCTAAAACTATTTAAACTATCAACACAGGTGATTCATCACCCCCAAATCTTAATAAAAAGGTATAAAAGCCAAAGGAAAGTTCCATAAGTATTATAATACTGAAGAATTAAATAACTGAGTGATACTTTTTAGCATAAAACTATGGGTAAGGATAAGAAAGCAAAGAATAGACAAAGTCATTTCTTCAAGCCTGGTAATGTTCCCCACAACAAGGGGAAAAAATGTACATCAACCCAAAAGACAAAGCCACTTGAGGTCTATTACATAAGGACAA